>JAQQSQ010002989.1:0-10016 GCA_028627145.1 Eidolon dupreanum
GTGCGTGTGCGACGTGTGCGCGCGGGCGTCCAGGGCGGTGCGCGGCGCCGTGACGACCTTGACTCCAGCGTGAACGCGAGGCTTTCACACGCGCGGTCGGCGTTCTTCACACGCCCGGCGCGCGCCCACAGTGAGGCTCCGGCCCGCGGCGGCCGGCGGTGTCCCCGCCGGACTCCCGCTGCGGGCCGGAGGCCGTCCCCGGTTTCACGGGCAGGCTGCCGCCGCTGGGACGGGCGCCTTCCCAGCCCCGTCGTGTGCTCGCGCAGCTGCTGCCCGCTCCCCAGGGCCCGTCCTCCCCCGGCGGGCCCTCGGCTCCCCAGACCCCCGGCGGCGCCTCACCCCCTCCCCGAGGCACGTGGCTTCCTCTCCGCCCCAGAGTCTGCCCGGCGCAGGCCCCCGGCTCGCCAGCGCCCTTCGGGTTTCCAAGTGTGGCTTCGTGTCCCCAGGGGAAACCAGGCAGAAGCGGTGCTCCTTCTCCCGCGGCCTTCGACCTGGCATTGTCCTGGACGCAGACAGCAACGATGTCCGATGTCCCGGGATGTCCCGGGATGTCCCGATGTCCCAGGAAACACTTCCCCAGAGAGCCACAGGGTTCCCGTGGAGCCCCAGCGACACAGCGGTGGCCCTCCCGGGACAGCCACGCCCAGCACCGGCCCCTCCGACACGGTCCCAGGCGCCACTCCATAACCGGCGCTGCTACCCGCAGGACGAACAACTAGGTTTAATGCAGCAAACGCGGATTCTGTCCCACGCTGAGTCGCGTGGTATGTTAGTGCCCCAGGCCCTGGAGAGAAGATCGTGAATCAAAGGGCTGCGGACGATCAGGTGGCCGGGACAGATGGACGATCAGGTGGCCGGGACAGACGGACGCCTCCGGGCGGGACCCTGTGAACCAGGAGCCTGGCGGCGGATGCAGACGGTGTGCGTGGAAGCGGAGAACAGCGAGAACGCCACCTAAGGGCGGGGGGCGGGGCTCTCTGCTGGGGCGACCTGCGGGCCGGGACGTGGGGGACCAGCGTGAGGGAGTCACGACACTGAAGTGGGGGCGGGGGACCCGGGCGTCGGGGAGCCCCGCTGCAGAAGGCGAGGCTGAGGCTGCGGGTAGGTGTCGTGAGTTTGACCGTGTCCCCAAAGACTCTCAGGCCCCGCCCCCCGGTGCTGTGACGGTGCTTTTATTTGGGAACAGGGCCTTGGGGACGCGGGGGCTGGACCAGAGACGGACACGCGCAGAGAGAAGACGATGTGACGTCACAGAGAAAACGTCATCTGGAACCCACGAAGCCCCGAGGCCGCCAGCGGCCGGGAGCGTGGTCCAGCCCGACGTGGAGCCCGCAGCCTCGCAACGGAGCGACCCTGCCCGCACTGGACCTCCGGCCTCCCGCACCGCGGACGGGGAGGGGCTGGTGCTCCGGCCGCCCACCCGTGGTCCGCCCGCCCGTGGTCCTCGCCAGGCAGCTGGTTCAGGCAGCGGCCAGGCCCGTCCAGGGCGAGGTGTGGGCATCTCGCATTTCCTCACCGAGGGGGTGGGAAGACCATGGGCTTGGAGGAGAGGTGAGCGGGAGGGCGAAATGGTCGGGTTTGAGCTTAACAAGGCCCTCGGGCAGAGGTGCCACCGAAGACCCCAGGGGCCGTCTCGCTGGGGACACACAGGCTTGCCTTCTAGGGCGAGACTGCGCCACTGTCAGCGCCCAGAGCAGAGCAAACGTGTCATCAGTCATGGGAAGAAACAGCAAATGCCACCCGGGGAGCTGGTGCCGGGGGATTCTGACGCTGGGACGGCATCAGCAAAGCTTTTGAATCAACCAAGACGAGATGGACGGCACTACACTTAAGAAAAGGCAAAAAGTTTCTTTTCTTCAGAAGGTACTTTGAAGTCGATACACAGACTTTGTCTCCAGCCACCTCGGGGTCACTGGCCAAGGACCCGCTCCTTCACCTTGAACCGCAGAGCAGGTGTCAGATGCTGGCCCAGTGGCCAAGGGAGCGCAGTGCTGGCCCTCGGGAGGGCGAGGCCAGGGCGTGGGCATGAGGCTGGCCTGCTCTCTGCCTGCAACGGCAACACGGGCGGACAGCAAGACCTGCGAAGTGGACCCCCTGCCCGTGGCTGGGCCCCAGATGCCAAGATACAGTCCTTGGGGGTGAGAGTGGCTGCGGGGGGCTGAGCGGGCTGGGGGTTCCAGGGTCTCGTGGAGCCGGTGGCTTGCAGCTCTGGTGCGGCCAGCGCAGGCGCCTTGCTGAGCGGCCGGGCGTCCAGCAGACAGCCCAGGAGGATCCCAGCCACAGAGTGAGGGTGAGGACGGGGTCACACGCCAGGCCCAAGGACCACACCGGAGTGCATGCGCTGCGATTAATTAAAAGAGTCTGATAAAATAAAAGAGACATCTTCCTTGCAGGCAAACAAAGCAAGCCTCCAACCCCCTTGTAAGGAAGAGAGTACAATCTCTGTACACTGTGTCACCAAAATGTCCTTCGAATAACAAAAATTTTACCAGCCCGGAGAAGAAACAGGAAAAAAGGTCCCTCAGGCAATAAAAAGCCACCAAGAGAAGGTGATGCCTAGTGACTTAGATGTTGGGGCAGCAGACAAGGGATTTTACGTAGCTATTTTTGACACATACCGTGATTTAAAGTGAACAGTGGCCGTTGTGAGTAATAAATACTTATCTCAACAGAGAAATAAAGTTTATCAAAAATATGCATGTAGAAATTCTATAGCTGACAAGTACAATAGCTGAATTCTGTTTTAATTTACCAAAAGGGATTAAGGGAGAGTGTGTGTTGCAGAAAGAAGTGTGAACAGGAAGACAGAGCAATGGAAATCTAGTTTGGAGAACAGAAACAAAAGAGGTTTTGAAGGTGATGAACAGAGCCTGCAAAGCCCAAGAGACCATGTCGAGCAATCTGATGGATTGGAAGACTCACCAGGAGAGGAGAGAGAAAATGGGGTACACACACACCTCTGAATAAATAATCGTCAAAATTTCCTCGAATTTAATGGAAATCGAATTCAGGGAGATCAGTGGATTCCAAGCAGGATGAATTAAGAGAGAACCTTCTTGATGCATATCACAGTGGAACAGATGAAAATCAGAGCTGAAGAGAAAGTCTTCAAAGTAACCGGGGAACAAAGATGTGACAGTGACACACAGATCTGCAAACCATTTCTCCTCAGGAGCGCTGGGCAGGAGAGAGGCCCACAGCATCTCTGAAGTGCCGGAAAAAAAGGAGAAACTCTTAAAGCAGAATTACACAACCAGCAAAATACACGTTAAAGCAAACGTAGAAGATACAACGACAATTTTTGATAAACGAAAGGTGAGAGGATTAGTCATCACCGAACCAAAATTAAAGAAAAGCTAACGAGAAGCCCTCGAGGGGAGAAAGTGATGTGGCATGGAGCTCAGATTTGCAGAAAGGATGGAAAAGCAACTGGGTGACCGAGGATTAGAAGAAGTATCGTAATCACATTATACCGCTGGATTCAAATTGTATCGAGGTATAAAATGTATGGCAACAATAGCACAAATACAGGAGGAAACGCAAATAGAATCACATTGCTACATATGTAGGGTTTTAAATTTTAGGTGAAATTGTTTAATATTAACTCTCAGAGACTGTGATAAGTTAAGGATGCCTATTTTTAAAACTCCAAGCATGTAAAACGCGCATACACACATATAAAAGTGAAATGTCAATAGAGGAAATAAAATGATATTCTAAATTACATTCAATTAAAGAAGGCAGGTGAGGAGAAATAAAGCAACAAAAACCAAATAGATCAGATATCGATGAGGGTATGGTAAACCTGCCTACATCAACATCCGGTGTGAATGGGGAGAAGTACTCCTGAGCACCCCGCCCCCTCGGCCACCCTGGGCCACCTGGTCTGTGGCCTCCAGCAACTAGCTATAAAACGGTAGCTCGCTGTAGTTTTGGTTTGCATTCCCCTCATAACTACTGACGTTGGGAAGGTCTCCCATGTTTGGGGCGTGTGTGTCTATCTTTCTAGGTGGAATGTTTATTCAAAGCATCTAACTGGATAATTTGTCTTCTCCTTAGTGAGGTGTAGGTGTTCTTTATATATTCTGGGTACCAATTCCTTGTCAGACATAGGATTTGCAACTATGTTTGCATAGTGTGTGACCCGTTGTTTTATTTTTCTGTGCAAAGCCTTGTGAAGTGCCAAAGTTTTTCATTTGATGAAGTCCAATTCACCACTTTCGTCCTTTACCGATCATGCTTTTGCTATCATCTCGGAGAACTTTTGCTTACTCCAAGATCACAAGGATTTCCAACTGGGTTTTCTTCCAGAATATTTTTAGCTTTAGCTTTTATAGTCATGTCTGTAAGGCCTTTTGAGTCACTGCTTGTGTGTGGTGTGAGATAAGGGTCCAAGCCTGTTTTATTTTATATACGTAACTAGCCTGTTGTCCCAGGACCATTTGTTGAAAAGACTACTCTTCCCTCCACTGAATGATCACCTTTATCACGAATCAGTTGATGAGAAACATAAGGATACTTTGCTTGACTCTCAGCCGCGTTCCGTTATTGAACATGACCACTTTGTCTTGGTTACTGCATCTTTACACAAAGTTTTGAAAGAGTAGTGTATGTCCTCCAACTTTATTCTTTTTCATTTGCTTTCTAGTGCCGTATATCTTTTAGGATCTGCTCATCCGTTTCCACTTACAAACCTGTTGGGACCGTGTTGAATTTACAGATGGTAGAAGTTCCCATCTAAACAATATGGAGCCTTCAGATCGATAGATGTGGACGGCGTCTCAATTTATTTAGCTCTTCTTTTGTTTTTCTCAACAATGTATTATAAATTTCATTGTGCGAGTCACGTGCTTTTTGGCTAAGCTTATAAATATTTGTGGGGATTTGGAATAAATGTATTCCTCACATCTGTTTCTATCGGGGATGCAAAATGAGACTGCTGCTTTGTAAAATGGTTTGCTAATTTCTTAAGAAGTTAAAGAATCTATAACCTATTACTCTCCACCAGTTTCACTGTGAGAGATAATGAAAATATATGTCCACCAAATGACTTCTATAGGCGTGTTCTTAGCAGCTGTAAACATCACAGTCCAAAACCGGAAGCCACACAAACACCCATTAACAAGAGAATGATAAGCAAACGGAGTATAACGTATAACAGACAGCTGGTCTGCAACAAAATACATCAAACTGCCAATACCTGCGACAATGTGGATAGACCTCAGAGGCACGCCGAGCGAAAGTAGCAATCCACAAAACAGTGCCTACTGTGAGACGCTGCTCGTATGAATTTCTAAAATAGGAGAACACGATCTATGGCACTAGAAATTTGAATAGTGATTGCCTCGTTAAGGGATGTGTCAGAAACGGCCTGGCCGGGCTCCGAGGCTACCGTCGGCATCGTGGGAAGGTTCCGTATTTGACAGGCGTGTGTGCCACGTGGGCGCATGCACTGTCAAAGCTTGTGGAACTGTACACTCGATATCTGTGCATGGCACGGTTTGAAAAGCATACCTTAATAAAACTAAGAACAAAATTCATGCCATACCGGGGAGAATGTGTGTCGATACGGATATCCAGGATGTAGCCGGGTCCTCACCAATAATGAGAAAGAGAGAGAGACCCCCAGAGGACAAGGGACAAAGGACCGGACCAGGCTCTTCTCAAAAATGGGTCACCGAATGGCTATGAGGGGAAGAAATACACGTTCTGTCTCATTAGTCCTCGGGAAGTGCAAATTAAATCAAAACGAGAAAGCAGCCTACTCCCATCACAACGGAATCAGAAAGAGGGACGGTGCCGAATGTCGGAATGGGTGCGTGACGGCAGCCCTGATGGCCACTGACATCTGACCAGCTCCTTGGGGAGGCGGGCCGGCCACACCTTCTCAGCGTGCCAGCCACGTCAGACCTAGCGGCCCCGGCCCTAGGTGAACACCCGCGTGACAGGACCTGAGCGTGACAGTTCAAGCGGCTCCACACGTAGTAACAGAGCTGAGCAGACTCAGCGCCCACCGTCACAGCCACGGACTCGCGGGGTGTGCCGTGTCCCACGCAGCACTCCACTGCAGGGGTGACATCCCGTTCTGGCAAAGACGTGCGTGGCTCTGACCGATGCCACGCCGATGACGGAAGCCGGACCCAGGAAACTCCACGAAGGCCAGACCGAGTTCTACGGAGCTCGAGGTCCACGGAGCCGTGGCTCGTGGAATAAAGAACTCGTGCTATTTAGTGTTTGGGGGGTGTGGGGTTTAGAGATGGCTGGACTTTTATAAGTCGGGTGCTGCTGATTTATTGGAGCGACTATAAACCAATACTTTGGTTCCTCGTTTAAGCTGGTGACGAGGGACAAAACAATGCCAGCCTTGTCCCCCATTTCTCGCAGTTGGGGAATGGTAAGTCTTTGTCCTCAGGGGTTGCTGACTCCAGGCTCGGTTGGTGTCAGCAATGTCCCCATCCCGCTCTGGGGTTAGCTTGGTGCCATCTACGGAATTAAATTTCTAAAAAATTATAGTAATAACCAAACGTTAAAAAAACACCTTTATAAATGAAAAAAGATAGTTTTAAATTAAAAAATGTGTCTAAAAGATTAAAAATCCCTTGAAGAAAATAAAGAAAAGGGCACTGCGAATCTAGAAGATGAACTTGGAAAATATATGTGACGGAATATGCATCTCGGAGGGGAAGAACAGAGCGCGTGGAACGGAAGGGGTGAGAGACGGCGGTAGGCAAGGCTTGCGTTGTTTTTAAAACATGTTAGTCGCTCATTGAACGCTCACATCAATCGGCGAACTGCTAACACCAGCCTCATTTTACTGGCGAGATTTCAGAGGGACAGGGATTGTAAGCAGCCCATCCAAGGTCACACAGCCAGAAACTTTTGGAAATAGGATGGAAACCCAGGCAGTTTTCTTGAGAGACCCTGCTTGCAGCCACCGTTCAATGTCGCCTCTGGGAGACAGAAAAAGAAAGCCTGGCACCCTTTTGCCCATGAAGAGAAGGACGAGAGGGAAGAGGGTGTCTGAGCGGAGACGGAGCTCCACAAAGGCGAAAGAAATGTGTCTGCCAACACTCCGAGAGACGTCTGCCCAAGCAGGTGAAGACAGATGCCACACGGGGATTATGTCCGGGGACACTGCCGTCCGACACGACAAAGACGGCCACCGAAAATCAGCCGGAAAGTAAAATGAGGTGAACTAAGCTGCTGTCCCCGCTCGGCCTCTGGTCAGGACCTCCTGCCCACTCCCCCGGCTCTGGGACCGAAGGACTGTGGGCAGCCCCCTGCCATGCGGGCTTCTGTCGGGGGCTGGCCAGCGCAGGGCACCCGCGGGGTCTGGGGGGCAGTTGGGGTCCTCCCCGACCTGCTGCCCCATTCTCCAGCACCACTCATCTGAGGACTCCATGCCTCAAAGCTCTCATTTGGGGCTGCACCTGCCAGGAGCACCGGATCCCACCGGTGACACCACGTCCTCCTTTGCCTGCTGGCTCCCGGAGAGGCGAAGCCCTCCCGTCCTTGCTAATCGGGGGCCGCCTCGTAGCCCTCACCCTCTTCCGATGCTGCGTTGCTCCTAGCAGCAGCTCTGTAACTACGATCTCTCCGCTGGAAGCTGCCGCGTGAGTTTTGTTTCCTACCAATTTTTGCGACCAGGAAGGACCAGGAGCCAGACTTGCAGAATAGAATTGGGGGGCTGGGAATGGCCCAGGGTCCCCTTGCTGGGAGAGAGTTCTGATAGCGGTGCATGGCATGCAATGACACCGCAGTCATCTGCAGCATCCCCGAGGGTGACACGGGACAGAGTGGGCTGAGTGACAAGGCTCTGAATAGTCAAACAATTGCTGCCCTCAATTATCGAGTTCGCAGGAACGGTGACCGAGACCGTGGGGACCGCAGGGTACCTTGGCTTCTGCACATCCCTGGAGCGATTACAAGAGCAAATTAAGATCCGGGTCTCGCACCCGTAGGTGAAGCATCGTTGAGTGACTGGAGGTTTCTGTGGCAGCCACGAACGAATCTAGGATCCCCTATGGTCCCAGGGCAGGTTTGACTGAGGATCAGACCCACCGGATAACTGAGCGACCTGCGGAGATTCAAAGACAACATTCTATGTGGCGTGCAGATTCCCCCAGTCTCCACGCTAAGAACAAGGACCGACGGGAAGAAAACGGGACTCGAGACGTTCGAGAAGGGAACTGGACCCTGAACCCCCAAACGCCCAGAGGGCCCCTTGCTGGTGAAGTTGTCGGCTCCTGTTCCTGATGAGTTAGGAACCTTCTTCATAAAGACTATTGGACGATGTCCCCTGGGCAGCCACCCCACAGGGGACGCCGAGTCTCTCGTGACCCCTCCTGAACTCCGTGGCTGTCACCTACTCGAAGCGCAGCTCAGCCGGGGGTTAGTCCGGTGTCTGCCCGGGAGAAGGGACCGCTGACGGCAAAGCCATCGCAAGCGCCTGCCAGTCTGCAAGGTTCATAAGCAGGGACCTGGGAATGGATCCTGAGCCAGACCGACAGAGACAAAACTTCAGTTTGGGTCAGGGCAGGTGTCTTAGCGAGGATGAGTTCCGCTGGGCTGCCACGGCCTCGCTTGAGCAGCTGGAAGAGGCTCTAAGCCTTTGCTGCATTCGGATTCCGCTGAGACCTTCATTCATCGAAGATGGGACACGAAACCTTTGCTGCTGGATCTGGGGGGAGGAACCTGAATTAATGTGACACGCTCATGCCGGTTTGCCTCGGTTTTAAAACCGAAAGACATGTCACCTGGAAAACTCCTCAGCCCCGGGCGACCAGGCCAGCCGGTCACCCCAGTGTGACGTCTCCGGGAGCCTGTGACATCAGAGCGGTGTTTTCTGAGCCACTGGCTGAGCCGCGGCTGAAGCACCCCATCCAGGGGCCGCCGCTCACCACGGCGTGAGAACCCGCGGCAGAAGTCCCTGGAAACGGGGTGGCCACCCCCCAAAGGCTTGAGACGATGGGGCAGAGTCTGTCACTGAGCTCCCCGCGGTCACTAAGAACAGGAGGGCCGCTCTAACTGTCCCAGAGGGCTCGACCTGGAGGTGGCCGCTGTGGTGGCTACTCATTCCTCGTGAGGTCCCCGTACATGAGGGCAGATGAGCAGCTACAACCTTGTTCTTCTTCCGTGCTCTGGGACCGACGTCCTGTCCCCGGTGGCAGGGAGCCTGGGCATGTGACAGTAATAAGATGTCCTGGCCTCGCGTCCTCTTCCTCGGCCTTAGCCAGTTGCCAGGCCTGAGATCGCTTTCCTGGGAGAGTCCAGTCCCTCTGGGGAATGACCTCGTGACACAGTCACGTGTGCACACCTTGCATGCCCGCAGCCCTCCCCAGGGCGAGAGGTGGCCACTGCCCGGGCAGCTGTCCAGACAGGTGCCCCCGGCATCGGGGATCACCCGTGTTACTCAGAGCTGCTGCTGATCCCCGGAGACCCCAGACCGTGGCCGACCGGGCCGTGGCGGGCTAAGGGGTCCCACGGAGCCTGGGGTTTGACTTGCGTTGGTCTCGCTCTGGGTCCGACGGGCCGGAAGGGGCCAGGCTGCGGTTATCGATCCGGTTTCTGAATATAGAGCTGCAACAGACATGCGAGCAGGTGGCAGGATCCTGCGTTGTCCCCCGGCCCGTGAGGTCAGGTCCTGACGGCAGGACAGGCCACGTGCCGAAATCTCCCAGAACCAAACCACGAAGTCGGTACCGCGTCCCGGGGCGGGGGATGGGCGGGGTGTGCAGAAGTGAGCGCCAGGCACCGGCGGGAAGGTGCGGTGGCCGCGCCCGCGCTCGTCACCCGTCGCTCTCAGCAACTCGGCCGGAAGCTGGCCGCCGGCTCCGGGACGAAGGACGGTCTCGAACCCGACACAGGTCGCTGTGAGTCACGCTGCTGCTCTAGGTGGAGGGACCTCATCGAGCAAAGCGGCCGAAACGCTGACTCCCGGCCACCGCCCTCGACCTGGGCCAGGAGGAGCTTCCGGTGGTCGTCCCCTCCCCCCACACGGAACCTCCAGGCCAGGG
>JAQQSQ010002990.1:0-10016 GCA_028627145.1 Eidolon dupreanum
GAATCATAAAAAGTCCTGGAGACAACAGTGGGGGAGGCATTGCCATTCATCCCCTCTTCCTGATCCATGTTAACACATTTCCAGACTCCGACTCTTCTTGCTAACCATCTCTGCAACAATGGACGAACCTCACGACAGGCCAAGTAGAGGGAGGCAGTCACAAAGGGGACACGGGGTGAGAGTCCATTCATATGAAACAACCAGGGTAGGCAAATCCAGGGAGACCAAGCAGCCAGGCGGTTGCCAGGGCCGGGGGTGGAGAAGGGTGGGTGTGGGGCGATGGCTAGGGGGTCCGCTGTGAAGCTCACTGGTCGATGGGTACCCACCTCAGTGCGCCCAACGACGCTGAGTCGGACACTTTAATGGGTGAGTCGTATGTACACGAACCGTATCCATAAAGCTGTGACAAATAAAAAGTTATGGAGACAGGAAATAGGCGTTATTTTTATTGTGTAAAATAGTGTTCGTAAAGTTCATCCTTCAGGAGAGAGAGGTGCAGGATACTGTCTACATTGTGGAGATAAAACACCCTAAGAATAAAAAGTGACATCACCAGAGATGGCCTCTGAGACCTGAACTGGGGTGGGGACGGGCGGGACCCTGGCCTTCTCCCGCCCTTGCTTTGTTTTCTGTGGCTGGATGGTTGCCTCCCACTGTCCTGTGCCCGGAAGACCCGCCTCCCCGGTGTGTCCCCCTTGGCTGTCTCAATCGGTGCCAACGCCTGAGCTGCAGACCCTTCCACTGGCCCTTAGGGACGCCTGCAGCAGCAGCAAAGTCCACCACAGCGGACATCGACCCTCCTGGGCCTGCACGCTGGCAGTCAGGCCCAGGTGTGGGCGGGCTGGCGTCTCCGAGGCCCCTCCCCCGGGCCTGCACACGGTCACTGCCCCCGCCCCCGCCCCCACGGTCACCTGTGCAGGTGCATCCCTCTTCTCACCGGTCACTTCGGGCTCGTGCCTGCCATGGACTAGATATTTGTGTGTGTCCCCCCGCCACCCACACACACACACACACACACGCACGCACGCGTGCGCACACGCACACGCACACACACACAGAAGCACTTGTATGTTGAAACCCTGTCCCCGTGCAGCGACACTGGGCGGTGGGCCTCTGGGAGGGAGCAGGTCCCATGAGGAATGAGTGCCCTCCTGAGAAGGCCGGGAGAGAGCTGTCCTCCCCGCCTGGCACGTGGGAACACAAGCAGGAAGACTTTGGGACAGCGCATTGGAACAGGGGAGACAGAGGGGCTCAACTCAGCATATGACAAAGACAGCGGGGAGCAGAGTGGGGGGTCCCCCAGCTGTGTACATTCTCACTAAGCCCACCTAGCAGGGTTCCCGCTGAAGGCAGCCTAAGGGGGAGGGGGCGGGGTTCCTGCTGAACCTGGGCTGGGCAGGCCCCCGACAAGGGGGCCGGGGGCTGGTGGAGAAGGGCGCTCAGCGGTGCCTGAGCAGAGTCGGGTCCAGGAGAGAGTCTGGGCCCCGTTTCCACTTAGCCCCCTTTCAAACACTTCATCTACAGTTTCATTCTTATGTTTGGGGCTCGAGACTCCAACGTATGCACTTGAGGAGGACGCGGTTCAGCCCCCAACAAGGACCCAATGGAAAAATGTCCGCCCCCAAGATAGGGAGGCGGGGATCAAGATGTGCCTGAAACAGCTCCTTGTGCCAAAAACAGGTGCCCAAAGGATGCCATGGAAACAACAAAAAGACACAGGATCCGGCCTGATTGCTGACCTGCCGTCCTTAGCATCAAAATAACGGCAAAGATTAGAGCCTGTTTCACAAGGCAAGACTCCACCGACCCGCCTGACGTAAACGAACACGCAGAGGTTTGCAGAGGGCTGGGGAGTTGGAGGCGGAGGGAAAGTGACTGCTAATGGGTACAGTGTTTCTTTTTGGAGTTATGAAAATGTTTAAATTGTGATTGTACAACTAACTCCATGAACACTAAATGTTTGTATTCCGAAAACCATTGGATACTGCACTTTCCATTGTAAACTATGCTTTTTTTTTTTTTTTAAGATCTATGAATCCACACTGGCATAAATAAGTGAATAAATGGGGGAGAAGAAAAACTCTCATAGTAGAATGCCAAATAAACGTAGAAGGACTGATGGAAATGGAAAAATCACCCCTTGGCCACCATTTCAATGGAAATTGATTCAGACACAAGTCCTCCATGGAAGCTGAAACTAGAGTGTGAGTTTGAGACCGGTATTTACATAGTTTCAAAGAATCTCTAATTGCAAAGAGTAAAAATAGTAACTTGACAGTGGAGAAACCAAATATTCAAAGTTAACAATGGCAGAGAAGGGACACGCAGGCAGACAGTGTGTGCCCCTAACGGCACAGTCACAAACTCAGCGTCGCTCCCGCGGGCTTCAACCGAAGTTCACCCCGGGTCTAACGAATCACATCAGACAAATGCCCGGCCTGCACACTTCGAAAGTGGCAATATCTCAATACCAGGATGACCAGAGAGACAGGTGGTCAGGGACAGGATGGGGACAACTGGCAAAGTCCGTTGATTAGACGACAGTTTTGCATCCATGTTAACTTATCTTTTGGTTTATTTAAAGACTTTCTTCAAGAGCAGTGTCAGCTTAACGTCTTCATTTTGACAGTTGTATTAAATTTATCTTATGGAAAACAATTCTTTGTTTTTAGGAAATTTACACTGAAGTGTTTAGGGATAAGGGGACGTCATGTCTGCAACTTGCTCTCACCTGTTCAGAAAACCAGATAGATAATAGAAAGATGATAGATACTTAGATTCATACGACACACACACGCGCAGAGGAAAGTGTAACACAAATATAATTAAAACTTAACATTTGGAAAATCTGGATGAAGGGCTTCTGGGAATTCTTTATTATTCTTGCCACTTTGCTGACAGTCTGAAAATTTGTCAACCATTTTGTAAAAAATTTTTTTAAATTTTAGTAGTTGGGATACCATTAACAAAATCCCACAAACTTGGATACCTTAAAGCAACACAAAATTGTCTTGCAGTTCGGGAGGCCAGGGCCCGAAGCCAAGGTGTGGGCAGGGCCGTGCCCCCTGGAGGACGTGGGGGTGGGCCTCCCTGCCTCGTCCAGCGGCTGGTGGCAGCATGACTCCTGTCTCCGCCTCTGGCCTCTCGCTGTGTCCGTCCCCACACTTCCCTCCTCTTACGCAGACACCGATGTGGCTCCACCTGGACTGTGCCTCAGAGAGCCCATTTCCTAGTAACGTCCCTCATGGCCCCCGAGGCTGGTACCCATCGGACATCGGGGACCTGGGCGACTGTCTGGGAATTCTTTGCCATTTTTGTGACAGTCCGAAAGTATGCCAAGATGAGGTAACGCAGAGCGGGATCAGAAGCCCCCCAAGGGCCAACGTCCTTGAAGCCGAGGTCCAGATGCTGGCCGCCACCTGAGCTCCGGTTCCTCCGACCAGAGCTGGTTCCGCCCCAGGTGCTCACAGAGCCTGTTCCAGCCCGGAACGTTCCTCCCCTAGAACAAGATGTGGCTCTTCGGCTCTCTGCTCGCTCTCACCTGTCCCAAGAGACTTTCCTGCCAACCTGATCTGGGACCAGCGCCCCTTCCTGTCCCTCTCCCCATTCCGTCTTCATGCCTCTTCACACCACGTCTCACTAAAGGACGTGTTATTGTAAAAGTCACCTGGCTGGCCCTCTCCCCTGGAATGGACACACAGCGGCAGAGGCCCTGTCCCTTTGAGGTGGGCTCTATTTCCAGGGCCTGGGACAAGTGGGGGTAGGTGGCAGGGACTTGCTAAATAATTGTGGATGGAGCCCAGGCACAAGGTGTCAGCAAAGTGACCCAATGAGTCCACCTGTGTCCAAGCCTGGCACACCCTCCTTGACTAGTGGGTCATTGCAGGTGGGGAGACACTCAGGATGAGGGGGTTCTCCATCCAGCCACACCCCCAGAGGCGCAGAGCACACACGTGGAGAAGACTGTTGTTAGCCGTGGCCTCCCAGTGGCCCCTGGGCCCCTCCTGGCCGGCAGCCTTAGTGTACCTTAATGGGGACAGCCTGCGTGACATAGGTCTAAGTGGCTTTTGTGACTTCTGGCCAAGCCTCACGGGAACTTGGGTTCCTTCCCTGTCCACTGGCAGCGCCCCCGGGCTCAGCGGACAGGGGCGCCCGCCGGCAAAGCGCTGCGAGTCTGGGTGCCAGGACGAGGGGCAGGAGCTAGACGCGGAGAAGCCCTCGGGCCGAGGCCACCCAGCGCCCGGGTGCCGAGCGCCTGCGGCGTGCGCGCGGGGCCGCCGCTTTCGCCCCTGGGGTCCCGAGCCGAGGACACCAGCGCGGCGGTGCCCAGGCCGCGGGGACCGGGGCGGGCGTGAGGGTATCCGCCCACGCCCATGCGCAGGGCCCGAGCAGCCCTTCCCTCTCCAGCGGCAGGTCCTAGACTCGCCAGCCAATGTGTTACGCCGCGCAGAGCGAGCAGGCAGCCAAGTAAAACGTGATCGGGACATCGGGTACCCCGCGTCCGCAGAACCCCCGAGGCCGCAGTTCTGGTGGAGCGGCCTGGGCCGGGGGGGGGAGGGCGGGGGGAGGCGGAAGGCGGGGATGCATGGGGGGTCCCGGGGCGCGCGCGGCAGGGGGCGGGGCGGCGCTCGGCACCTCGGGATTGGCCGGACGCCGGGTCTCCGCCCCCGCCTCTCGGCCAATCGCCCGCCGGCCACGCCCGGCCGCCTGGTCCGGCGGAGGCCCGCCAGCCCCCGGCCGCATCCTCGCGCCGCTCGCCGCCGCGCCCGCCCCTCTCGCGCGCTGGGTCCAGGTGAGCGCCGCCGGGCGCAGACCCGCCCCAGCCCCGGGGTCCCGCGTCGCGCCCCCGCCCGCCGCAGTTGCACCATCTGCACGTGCGCGCGGCGGAGCTGGGTGGGCGCCCGGACCCTCCCCCGGGCGTCCAGACCGTCCTGAAGCCGGGGCTCAGCGCCCACGCGGCCGCGGGCCCCCACCCCAACTCCCGCGGCGGCGGAGCGGACGCGGGGCCGCGAGCCCGGAGCGCGGAGCCGGGACCTGGGGAAGGGGTTTGGGGGAGATGCGCTGTAATGGTGCCGATCGTTGATTTTTCGCGGCGTTTCGGGTGGTAAATGGTTGTTCACAAACTGCTCTTTCCCGCCGATTGTGTGAAGCGTGGGTAAGTATGCAGGCAGCTGCGCGCGGGGGCGCGGGGCGTGCCCCGCACCGTCTCGGGTGGGGGAGGGGCGGGAGCGCAAGGCAGCCCCGGGATTCCCTGGGGGTATCTACTCCAAACTGTCTCCGAGCGCCCCTCCCGACGGCCGGCGACCCCGCCGTGTCCAGAGTCGCAGTAGCGTCTCGATCTCCTCCCACGTGAAACTCCCACTTTTAAAAGTTTACTACCCTGTGCACCCCTAGCCCTCCCCAGCCCGCTCTGGGCCGAGGGGCGCGCGTGCCGGGCTGCCCTTAGGGGCGTCGGGTCCCCAAAAGGGCCCTGCGGTGTAGCGTGCGGCAGGAGCGCGGGGCCTCCCCAGGCCGCACGTGCGACGGTGCGCCCGGCGCTGGGGTCGCCGCAGGCTGAGTTGGGCGCGCCGGGCGGCGGCCTGCGGGTTCGCACCTGCGTGGACAAGCGACAGTCCCGTAGCGTGCCTTTGGGTTCTGCGGGCCACGTCGGTTGCCGTCTGTGTCCCCAGCAGCCCCTCACCTTGCCGGAGGTCGCTCTGGGGCGAAGCGAGTCGCCAAGAAAGTGGCGCCCTGGGGCCGGGTCTCCGTGGGATCGTGGCGAGTCCCACCACCCGCGCGCGCCCACCGGCCAGAGCGCTGCGCTCCTGGGAGGTCTAGACTGGGGCCTCCCGCAGGCGACTTGGGGGCAGACAGAGGGGAGGCCCTCTTCTCAGCTCGCGGCTGGGGGCCTGGCGGAATGTCCGCTGTGTGCATATGTGCCACGTTTCCTATTTCCCGTCATCCTTTGGTGGACCCTTGCTTTGTTTTCTTTCACCTTTGGCCTTGGCGAATAGTGCTGTCAGGAATGTGATGTGCAAATATCTGTTTCCCTGTTTTTGAGTCGATGCCTTGGAGTGGGATTTTGGGGTCACACGGCCGCTCTGCGGTGAACCTTCTGAGAAACCACAAAACGTTTCTGTGTTTTCCTGTTTCTTGCTGAGTCATTTGAGTGGGGGAAGCCCCGCCGCCCCCAAGGGTTGCTGAGCGGAACCCCCATCGCACCCCCGTACCCCAGCAGCAGCCGCTCACGCTCACGCTCTTCTGCAGTTTTCGCAGCCGCCTGAGGACACCTGTTCCCACCCCTGACAGACCGTAGCATGCCCTCCGAGACACCGCGGGCAGAAGAGTGGCCGGTGGGGTGCCCCCACCCCTCAGGGGCACGCTGCGAGATGGGGAGCCTGGAGCAGGGGCCTCCGGGGGACAAGGACACCAAGGAGCGCGTCTGGGTCAGTCCCGATGTCCCGAGCAGGTGTTCCTGGCAACTGGGCAGGCCCGTGGCCGACTCCCCGCATCACCACGCCGCCCTGTAAGTCTCTGTGTGTGGCCACAAGACCGTCTGCCTGTCACCTGAGGGTAGGAGTTTGCTCCCTGGAAGCCACCTAGCCATGTGGCCCTGCGCGTGACCTCCCCCTTGTAATCACTGATGGGCTGCAGGGCTGGGGGCCCACCTCGGCTCAGACGCCGGGCTCGCTTGCCGTGCCGCCCAGCCCCTAGATCAGTGTCCAGCGAGAGCAGGTGCTGGATACAGAAATGCAAGTGCCCAAGTCGCATGCTGTGAGTGACCACAGAGGTGAGCTTTCTAACGCAGGCCCATCAGGCCGCACGCTCGTGTTTGAGGTGAGTATGCACATTTTCAACTATTAGGATCATACATTTACCTTTCTACGTAACTCGAAGTCCTAAACGTTTCCCCTGGCCGTGAAACATTTTTCAATGGTGAGCTCCATTTGTGGTTGGACAGAGACTGTTGGCTGAATAAACCATAGTTTTTATAAGCCCTCTATTGGGTATTTAGATGTTCGCAATTATCTCTTTATGAATAACTGCAGTAGCAAACTATCTGTTCATATGGTCACTGCATCCTTATAGCATCTGTGCTAGGTGTAGGGGATTAATCAGGGGCAAAGGAAAACAAGAATCCCTGAGTCATCATGAAACTCACATTGAGCTCCCTGAGGTTTAGGGTTATCTATTTCTTTAGTGTAATCTCACAGTAGAACGAATGAGTCAAAAACTCTGTCTCTTAGATATTTGATTCTTAATCTGTATATACAGTTCTACCAACTTCTAAGATTACTGATTTCAAAATCAGAACTAGGGGTGGGCAGGGTGCGCTCCTCAGTGGGGCCAGTAGGTGGGAATGGAAATTTACAAACCCAGCAGCTCCAAGCACTAAACGTGTGAATGCTGGGAGCTCAGGAGGTCAGGCTGGCCACCGGTGCCAGGACGAGCCAGAGCAGTGGGTGGAAGCTGGTGTGAGGCTGGGGTGCAGCTCTGAGGTGGCGGGGAAGACAGACCCCCGGTCCTGAGGGCTAGGTGAGCGACCTAGGGTCCTGGGGCAGAAAGGACGCTGTCCTATCCAGGTTGCCAGCACCTCACACCTGCCCTGAAGGTCCCTCTTGAAGAACCGGAAGGGGTTGCCATCCCATCCTGAAGCTGAGTCCTGTGTCACCTGTCCCAGTTAGTAGGGAGCTGGGCTCTGCCCAAGTCTCGCTGGGGTTTACCTACTAGGAAGACATCAGACCCGCGTCTCCCGGAGGAGATAGATCTGGGGGTCCTGATGGTGAGACCCCCTTGCCCCATCCTGTGAGGTGATGAGACAGGGTGAACCCGCGGGTCGCTGGGGGGGAGGGAGTTCCAGATGGTTCTCAGGTGGGCTGGGCTCAGAAGGTGGCCAGGGGGGAGGGCAGGCAGGGCCCCACCCCGGTGAGGAGCGCAGGGCTCATTCCAAGATGCCGGGGGGTGATTCTCCTGCAGGCCCCCCTTGCTGTCAGAGTGGAAGCAGTTGAGTGGTGACTCTGGGGCCGTCCCTGGTAAATTCTCTCCCTGGGCCCTGCCCTGGTCTTCTCAGCCGAGGTCCTCGGGTGGTCGAGTCAGGGACCCCGAGTTCTCGGCCTGCCCAGGACTCCCCGTCCGGCGGGGGTGGGTCTTGGCCTCCCTGGTTGACCCAGCTGCCACCAGCCCTCCCCCACGTGGGGGTAGGGGGGTTCACCTCTGTCTGGTCTTGGCTCTGTCTAGTTAATGAATCAACCCCGGCCTGGCCCCAAGGGCCTGACCTCCAGAGCGCGGTCAAGAGCCCTTTGCCCTCGGCCCAGCTGTGGCGTCACCGCGTCCCGCCTCTGGCCTGGCTGCGGTGTCCCTTTCAGCCCCCCCCCCACACTGCGAGGGAGTAGTCGGACGCCAGCCTGTCCGTGGCCACATGTCTCCACTCCCCCCAAGTCCCCACCCAGAATGCAGCATTCCTGCCCTCCTGGGGGGCTGGACCCCCCGGGGGAGGGCATCTTGTGGGCCCCTGGGGTGGTGACAGGCTCACTGAGGTCTGAGGACTCCAGGCGGTAGGTTAGAACTCGGGGTGCAGGAAGCTCCTGCGCCTCTTAGCTCAGGCCAGGCGTGTGTCCTGGCTGGATTTTTGGTGAGCGCGTCCTCAGCACCGAGGCCTGTCCCTGGGGCGAGGGGGAGGAAGCGCCACGGGGACATTCAGGAGATGCCTGTGTCACAGCACACACCCAAGTGCTGTCCCATACCCACCTGTCGCCTGTCACCCACTTGCCAGGTGGAGAAACGTGGGGGGGGGGGCGGGTCACTGGAGTGTGGAGGGGGACAGCCGGCCTGCGGAAGGGAAAGCCCACTCTGCTGGACGTCCTCCGGGGGGCGGTCCTGACCCGGCCCAAGGACAGAGCAGCCAGCGCCAGGCCTTGCCTCTCGCGTCTGGAGCATGGCCGCGCTCCGCACCCCTGCGCCCGACTCCGCCAGTGATGCCGGGCGCTGGGCTCGGCCCGGCACGGCCGGCGCCGGGCGGCCTGAGGGGTCTGCGCTCAGTCCGCACCCGCCTTTTGACCAAAGAGAAGACAAGGCGGCGCCCCAGCTGTCAGACGCCGAGAGAGCAAAGGAACCGAGGTCCCTGGTAAAGACTTTCAAAGAGGACGGGCCAGGACCTGGTGCCGGTTAAAGCTGGTGTTTGTTTGACTCTTTCAAGTTAGAAATTAACACTCGCAAGGAGTTACAGGAACAACACAGAGCTCCTGTCCCTCTCACCCAGCTGCCCGTGGATGACATGTTATCACAGTGCCTTTTCGAACACAGGAAGTGACCTTGGTGCCGCTATTACTAAACTACAGATGTTCATTTCACAGGTTTTTAGGGGTGGGTGTGTGTGTGTGTGTGGCTGTCACCTTTTTTCTTGCGTGCAGATTTGTGTAGTCACCATCCAGTTCCCTCATTAAAGCCAGTTCTCTTATTTAAAAGAATGTGCTGGACTGCCAAGGCTGGCACTGTTTTGTTTTGTGTTTCTGAATAATCACGAACTCCTCTGTTTTAGGGCAAAGTCCCCCAGAATCTTGCCGGATATCCTGAAGAAGATCGGGAACACCCCCATGGTGCGGGTCAACAAGATCGGGAAGCACTTTGGCCTGAAGTGTGAGCTCCGTGAGTGCCTGGTCCCCGTCCTGCACTCGGCCCAGCACGGGCTCGCGGGCCTGGGGGTGGGGTGGGCGGGGGCCCCGGAGCCCTCGCAGGGGTGACAAATGGCGAGAGTTTGTCCCCTGAGACAGGAGGGATACACGATAGGGTCACGTGCTGGAGGGTGACCGAGCAGGGTGCTCTGGAGCCGGGGGTCGGCGAGGAGGTGGCCTGTGAGGCGAGGCCTGAGTGGGGAGGGAGTGTGTGTGCAGCGGGGGGTCAGAGGCTGAACCCCAGCCGGGGAGGGCGGCCTCGCCCAGCCTCTGCAGGAGGCTGGCTCCCGGCGCAGTGCAGCCGATGGTCCTAGACACCTCTGGGGGGAGCTGGCACGCTGCAGGCGGCTCCGTGTGACAATGGGA
>JAQQSQ010002991.1:0-10013 GCA_028627145.1 Eidolon dupreanum
AAAAGAATTATATGTTAACTTGATAAGACAACTGGAACATATACTACAATAACTTCTAAAAGTTTTCATTTGTGGACCAAAAAAAGCAGAGTTTTAATGAGATCCATCAGAATGTTCTGTGACAATGGGAATAAAAACATATCTTTAGATATAAATTAATCCTTAACAATAAGTATTATTCTACTTATCTCAACAATACATTCATTGAGTAAAATAAAGTTTGATAAAAATACACTGCAAGCAAAACACAAATCAGCAAAATTACTATGCTTATTTTTGTTGAATTTTCAATAGATATTTAGATTGCATAACATATTCACACTGCTGTGTTTATAAAATTAACCCATTTCCTTGGGAATACTTGCCAGAGGTACTAGTAGCCGCAGCAATTATCCCAAGAGTAACTCGCAGACTACAGTCCTAAACTTACCCCCAAAGTTTGCCACAAAGTATCTCACATTTATTATTATTTTTACATTGCTCTAGTCTATCATAATCTTTGGAAATAAATGATATCATTCTATTTATAGTAATCTGTTTTTAGTAGTGGTATTTCCATTTACAAAATATAGTAATTCTTGATCACTGAAAACATCAAATTCTAGAAAACATCAAATTCTAGCATTCTTATGTGTGGTGTTAAATTATCATTGGCAGCGACCTGCATATTTTTTCTAAATGGGAAAAGGGTTATGGGCTTTTTTTTTTTTTTAACACAGAACCTTTCAATATGTTTTTAAAAAGTAGATTCACCTAAAACATGCTGTGATTTATCTTACTTTAAGAAATTAGTTTTACTAATAAATTAAGTCATTTTCTATAAATAGTATACAATCTCTGCTAATATATATAATCACAAAACTTAATGATATTTCAAGAACTCATTTTCTGATTGGTTTTAAAAATTGAGATTTAAATCATCTTCATAACAATATGTCTGAACTAAAATATTTCCTATAGAATTCTAGTAAGGAAACAGCTAATATTCTCTAAGTCATATATGAAAGAGAAAATGGTAGCATAAAGATCTCTTTCATCTAAGCATTTTAAAGGCACTTTTTAAAACCTTTCTAACTTGAAGATTGTTCAAAAAATACTTCA
Source organism: Eidolon dupreanum (assembly GCA_028627145.1). Lineage (NCBI taxonomy): Eukaryota > Metazoa > Chordata > Mammalia > Chiroptera > Pteropodidae > Eidolon > Eidolon dupreanum. Next base: position 1,102 of record JAQQSQ010002991.1, read on the forward strand.
ACACATATTACTAAATATTGTAGTTTAGTTTCAATTAGAGTGGTGGCATACACTTCTAATAGAAAGGAGAATATGACAATTTATTTGCACTGAGTCCATGCTGTGAGAGTTCATGGTTTTACTTTATGATAAAAAATCATCACTAATGAATATTTGAAAAACATAATTGTATACAGAATATGGGAATTATTCAGTGTTTGAAAAAAAAGACTGTTCTAGTGGATCACTTTGAGTCTAGCATTTTATTAAAAGAAATGGAACAATCTACATGTTGAATGATAACGCCTTTTCTTCTACAAGCCTTCATTTTTTTCAAGAAAAATACAGAAAGAAAAAAAAAATCAATATATAGAGTAGTTTAGTCCCAGAAAGGGCTTTCTTAAAGAGAAACCTCAGTCAAGGTTGAAAGAGCAATTAATGCAGGCTCAAAAATCTGGGCCATTCTGATAGAGTTCGGTTAACATGTGGCAGAAGTAATCATCCACTTGTGAAAATGATTTTCGGTTCATTCTCAAACACCTTTCAGACACTCATGATCCCATTTAACTGACAACAATACAGGCTATCTGTGGGCACCACTGCATTTGATGTGAAAACCAATAGGGACCAAATGCCCTCAGGCACTTTCAGTCTTCTCTGCTGCTTGCATAAAAGGACTCTTCCTTTCACTACATTCTTTCTTTTATTTAACCCCATAAGATTAACCCCCTCCCCCTTTTTTGGTTTTGTTTTCAGCTAAGGATGAGAAAAAGAAACTGATTCAAGACAACAGTGTGACCTGGGCATTAAAAAACCTAGAAGTAAATACTTTCCAGTTGGCTTTTTATACTTCCTGAATTCTTATGGCAAAGAGTACGAGAGGTGGGGAGACAAGGAAAGGATCATCATCCAACAAAATTACGTGACATTTGAGAGAAATTATGAAGAAAAATCAAAAACTTCTATTGTTGGGCAAGAAGTTAAAATGTGTGTGCTATATAAACAGATTTATAAAAGCAAACCAGTAAAATGCAGTTCTTCATTCATTTTCTCTATCGCATTTTTGTAGAATCAATGACTTCTTCTTTTCCTAAGAAGTCTTTATCTTCTGCTAGTTTAATCTAAAGTTAAATCTCAGCTCATATGAGCATTATCAGATTAAACATAACAGTCTAAGGTATAAAAGCTATCTTTTAAAAACTGGTTTGCTATTGTACGATCTAGAATATGAATAGATGCAAAGTATCAAGAAGAGAAGACCATAAGCCCCCATTCCACCTTCAGGTAAGGCATCAAAAATTACAAGTGATTCTTTAAAAGGGAGGTGTTTTAAAATAAGTGGCAGTGCACTGTCACTTAGAAACAAAACAGAACCAGGGAAATCATATAAGTAGTTCTATGACAAGTAGTTTTAAATAGATAAACACAAGCCAAACAATCCAACTAAATCAAACTCTATGGAGAATTCTTTTCTTAAAAAGGCAGTTCTCCTACATTTGTTTTTGATAACTGATCAGCTTCCTTTTATATCTCGATTAGCAAAAAAAGTACTCTAATACATACATATATTTTTTCTGCCTACAGCACCTGGTCTTCCTAGGTGGTCTCCCATCCAAGTACTAACCAGGTCCAACCCTGCTTAGCTTCCTAGATCAGACAAGATAGGGCACATAATGCAAACTTTTTAATGGTTCACTATCTCACTAATGTTGGTATTTATAAAGTTATACAATTATGTTAGGGTCTCATTCTAATACATTTTATCACAGAAGGCAGCTTTGGTAAAGCATAATTTCATGTTTTTCCTCAGTTTAAATGTCCTTCAAAATACAGTAACATATATATTTTTACATCTGCAGAATATTTGTTGTTTGTTAAAAATTCCAGAAAATTAATAGACTTTCCCAAGTGGAATATAAAATGTCTAAGACGTGGACAAGAGCAAGAGGGAAAAAAGATCCAAAGAATTTATTGCGCAAACTAGTCCAACCAGGAAAAGTTGCATAGTTGTCTCCATCCCCTAGGAAGAGGGCAGAAGCTGTGAAGATCTGAATCTTGGGGGTCAGGCTATGATATATTCCAAAGGGAAAAACACTGTACACCATTTCGCAAAAAAAGCTCAAGGGCACCTAAAGATTAAAATGAAATAATTCACTGAGACAATCTTAGATATTTTTGTGAGCTATTCCATTAAACTTTCCTCTCCCTGAAAATGTATATGGTTTGTAATAATAAACGTTTTAGAAATGGCTTTTATATAAGTATCGAAATTTATCTTATTGACTATTGGAGCACAATATTTCCAAAGCAAAATAAAACAATCAAACATTGTTAAATATTATATTCAATATAGGTAATCCTGATTTAGTTAACATAAATGATTGAGATCTTAGTTTCCTCCTCTGGAAATGAAGATACTGTTCTACCCACTTCTTATTAGGATAAATTCAAGTGAAATATGCACATAAAATGTCCATTTTCTAAACTACAGATACTTTGAAAAGAGTATCATTCAAAAGATTTTGCAGATTCGGTGTTTTTCACTGTGTCTTGGAACATCTGGATATAAAGTAGTATTATGCAGAAAAAGAATAGATTTGGTAGGCAAATAAATGTGAGAAATGCTGTGCTAAACACTCTGAATGTGAGGACTTGTAAGAGCCTGTATCAGATCTGGACATTTGGGGGTGGGGGAGAATAGTGCACGCAGTGTCTCCAAAATTACAGAATCTTTTTCATAGAAGATCCTGTAGGAGTCCTGTTCTTTGGCATACACTTTGGGAAATTAGCTGCATTAGATTATTGCTAATGAGTCTGTAAGCAATAAAATTATATAGCGAAGCTTTTACATTCTTTTTGGAATTAACTAATATCGTAATCATAATTAAAATATCTTCTTCACTTCTAACTTCATTTTACTAAGAATCAGTAAAGACTGATGTTTGGGAAAAAAAAAAGTCTGCTGTAAACTTTGGATCATAACCTTCATGGATAACTTCTGCTTCCTCTCTTATTCTGTAATGTTCCTCTCTAGCGTCAGTTAATCAGGACATTCTTAGAAAGTGCTGAATTTAGGGAACAAACCATCTATGTCCACCTTTAAAATAACTTATGTTCATGTGAGTTATCTATAAAGGTATCTGAATTCCTCCTGACTCCCAGCATGTTTCAGATTCCTTTCTCCAAAAGGCTTCTCCTGGCTAAACTCTGTCACTTGAACTTTCAATTTTATACTTTGTAACCAATCTTATCTGTAGTCAAGGATTGTGGAGATCAGGTTGGATTGAGGGGCTGAGCAGTGAGATCCCCATGCTGTCATTTGAGCTCTGACCTCGTACCTTGCCTCGGTGTCTCATTCCCTGCCCTGCTCCCTTGTACATAAGTGGCTGTTTTGATAGGCTGTCCCATACCCCAGGCTGAGGACCCAGCTTTGCTCTTATTCTTGCTAACCTTACTCTGATACCCTGTTCTCAAATTGTAGACATGTTGGTTTGTCATAGACATTTCTGTGATTGCTCATATTTGTAAACATTGCCTGCGCTGAGATTCTTTGATACCTTTCTTGGCTTACTTTGACACCATGTACTCTTTTACACAAATACTCCAAGTTTCCACGGCTCCTCTAATTGTTTGTGTGTTGTCTGTCTCATCCCATCAGTCCCACACATCTTACAATTCCATCTATTTCCAACAATTTAAATTTAGTTCTTGAGTCACACAGTTCCCATGTCTTCCTATCCCTCAGTTCAACTATTACTTTCTCAGAGAAGCCCTTTGTGACATCCCCAATAAGGTCATGTTTCCTCATTTCATGTATCAGGTGAGCTGTTGACATTCCCTCTGCAGCTCTGTGGCCTGTGGCATACGGAACTGATGTAAATTCCAGCCCAAGACTCAAAGCTCCCTGAAGCCAAGGGCAACAACACCAGCTGACTGACCACTCCTTGATATAGCAGATGGTCCATAAACATTTTCAGAATGACTAAATGGCTGCTTTTACTTTCGTCATTAGGAACAGTTATAATAAAGACATAATGAGGTAAATCTCTAGCAAAAGTGTATGTAAAAGATAAAGTAAAAGATAAAGCTTTTGAATTTTTCATAAAGTTGGTATTTTTACATTTATTTCAACTATTCAAACAGTTTTAGCAGCAAAATGTTATTCTATAACTTAATATGGAAGATCAAAACTTAAAGGAACCATGAAGCAGCTGCCACGAAAGCAGGCACACATACTCAGGAGTCCAGTCCCCCTTGCACCCCATTATCTGGAAGAGGGGCTACCAGTACTTTAGATGAGACCCTTTGAACTAGTGCTGAAAATGGCCCCGAGGTCATGGTATAACAAGAACCTTTAAGTAAAAATTGAAATAGAATGTATTCTGTGTTTAAAGATTTGAAAATGCTATCAGATATTCTAATTCTCACTAATATTTTTTTAAACTTTCTGATATATAAACACTGTTGGAATTTCTGAGGAGGCCCAATACTTTAGTACGTCTTATCTTTGCCTGAATTCTGAACAAATTGGCTTAAGACAAGAGTTAACAAGAGGCTAAAACATTACCTTATAAAAATAATGCTGAGGAACGTGGTTTGTTTCTGTAAGAAGTGGGCTTCCTTACGAGGTTCGGTAGGATTATCAGACATACTTTCCCCACTCTAGTCATGGACAGTGCCAGACAAGATAGGCCTGTCCATGTGGAAGTCCCACCACTGACAGACACATGCAGGAGAAGCGGGGAGCAGGTGCTCCCTATGAACAATGCACTTTTGAGGGCCAAAGAGAGAGGAAGGGGCTGACCCATGCATGACTAGGTCTGTTCTCAAGCTAACCAATCAGATAAGTGAAAAAAGGGGCCGAAAGGAGCCAGGAGGATTACTGTCATGATGCCCCTCCACACGGATGGAAATATTAGGGGTGCAGAATAAGTGCTTTTTCAAGATAGAGATGTAAGCATGAAAATGATCTTGTGTGTTGGGCGGAAGAGAGGGAGGGAGAGAACAAAGGAAATAAAGAACACAAATGAATGATTCTCTTAAGTCCCTTTATTTTTTAACTGCTGTGTGCCTAATGAAACTTCTACTTTCTTATCTGTAAAATGGGAATAGCAATATTTGCTCTGACTATAACAGTGTCAGTACAAAAATCTAGTGAAACGATGTATGTAAAAGTCTTTGAAATTGTAAAACACAATGTAAATCAAGGTGGCGGCGGCATCATCATCATCATCATCATCATCATCATCTAATTAGTACAATATTCCAAAATATATTTCAACCAAACATTTTTGAAGGACTCTGGGGGGATAGGGGAGTAGTAATAAATTTTTCAATTTTGTCCATTTAGGAAAAAGAACATTTTAAAAATTGGGGAAAAATTTAAATATAACTTTTTCTAAAATAAAGAGTAACTATGATATCACACAGGTTACAACAATAAAACAACTAGCTCTTCTCATTCATCAGGTAAAAGCAATATTTCTATAGAGTACATATGTATTATGTTCCCCAGTACTGAATTCCTTAGGTTGTTAAAAAATTGCTATTTATAAACCAATTAAAATTCTAGACTACTACAAAAATGTGTGCTTTTATGTCCAGTTTCTCTCTCAAACACATTTATTTATTTGGAGGAGAATGAGTAACAAAATAAAGGCAACAGAAATAAGAAGACCATGGAAATCAGGTTCAGAGTCATTGAGCTCGGCTTGTATGATGTTTCTCTTTCTCTTTTACTGTAAAGCTTAAGAATTCCATTTATTTTTTTGCCTATTAAACTATTTTCACAATGTTTCTGTCTATTAATGCAGGACACAAAGAAAAATAAATCAAGACAGTCGATAGAAAACAACCTTTGACATTTACGAAACATTCAGAATTTCAATTCTCAGATATTTTTGATTACAAGTGACCTCATGATATCTTTTACTATTCATATATTACTAAACATTAAAGTTTTTCTACATAAGTTTGATAAAATGTCGACAAGTTTGATATATCCAAAGTGAACTACCACTTCACCTTTTTTTAACTTCTTACATTTTTTTCCAAAAGAAAATGTCTTGAAGATTACTTAATACTACTTAAATAGTACCACCTTTATTACCAAGTTTTTTACTTTCTTTATTCAATAGACAAAAATATTTTTATTTTCAGGGAATGCTTGCGCCATCTACTGGAGAAATATATCACCGCTTTTGTCAAACAAGAACTATAACCTGACACTTCCAAAGATAGCTGAGTTACTTCCCTCTAATATGCAACTTTGGTATTTGTCTTTTCTGTCTGACTTCAAATAAACAACTCTTTTATTTAAAAAATAAAATAAAATGCAACTCTGGAACAAAATCTGATCCTTGTCTTTCTCACATTTTAAGGCATGTGTCAGTATAGGAAATCAGCAGCTTTTCCTCAATGCAACACAAATACACACGAGTTCAAATAAGTCAATATTTACACCTTTATGAAATCATTTATATATTTACAGGAAAAAGCAATGTGAGACAGAGAAATAGATGGAGGAAAGGAGATAACCACTTTACTATTTATTTAAAAAATATTCCAGTACCTAATTTTAAAACAAATATTAGCAGACGTCCTCTCCTACTTAGTCATAAAGCTAGGGATAAAGATTAAAATTCTGTTACATGTAGAATATCAATATTACTTCTCAGAAAATAATTAAATCCATTCTGGACATATCTCTAGATTTTTCTTAATAAATAACCACAACCACAATAATAAAATGGATATAAGAAAAATCAGTACATAGAAGACAATGCCCTGTATATATCTTTTTTCGGTTCTCTTTATGGTGGTAACACCTAAATAGAAGAACTGAAAAAAATCTAAGATCTGTTTATTTCCAATTAAGAAGGAGTATTATTTTTTCCTAGGAAAAGAAAATGGGAACCTTGCTTGAAAGTCTTTATTATAATTATATCCCTGAGTGTGGGCTTGGATTTAGTTGCTGGCACATATATGTCTACTTTTCAGTGGGATGCATGATGTACTTGAAAGTTATAAACATACTGCAACTGACTAGAATATAGTTTTCAATTTATCAGAGAGCTTTTCCTTACTTCCTTTGCTCTACAATGAGAGGAAAATAAACAAGAAAACAAACTTACTTCAGAAGTAAGACATATTTTGAAGTTGGTGCTCTTTAGTGATATTTATTATTTACTTTGTACAGTTTAGGACAGAAGATATGCTAACCATAAACATTTACATACGGTAGAAAATATGATGAGAAGCAAAGATTAATGACCATGGGAGTTCTTATGAGTCTGAGATTCTCAGACAAATGACCGTAGGCAAATAAATGACCCTTAATCATCAAATTAAATTGAAATATGTTTATGAATGCTAAAAAGTAATACAGAATTCTAGTAAATATTCAGGGAATTTTCAATAATAAAGTCTGAAATTTAAAAAGATTTCTGGTGAGACTTATTTTGCTAGCATTCAGGTTAACCTTTCATTAGACACAATCTGAAAGTTAAAAAAAAAATTAAAAAGAGTAGAATGACAGACTATAATATTACAATATATCCTGTCACACCATACATTCTATACTGATAATTCTTCAAATGACTATTCCCAATGCATTTCATCATCATTGTTTTCCTTATAACAGTTACAGTTTTGGAGATTTACTGAATTCCAGACACTGTGCTTTGTACTTTACATATATTATGTCAGTTAATACAACAATCCTATAAGGAAGATATAGTTGTTCTAAACTACAATAAGCATAATTATAACCAACTTCTAATACTTTTAATACTGTAACAATATTCATTGATATCCATACTTCCTGATTTTGCTACAAGATTCACTACAATTATAGTTAATTGCGAAGGAATGGCCCCACGCTACTACACGTATAAAACACTTACCTGCATGTAAGATTTTACCCCATGTATGTGGAGAAGATAATCTTGATCTCAGAACGAGATCTAGACCACTCCTTGTGTAATGGGAGCGATGCATCCTGGGCTAGGTGCTGGATTGCTTGTCAATGAGAAAATGTTTACTTATACAGGAAGCAATTCCCTGCTGGTGGGTGTTGAGTCTTCATCTGGAGAACCAACTAAGAGCAAAATAGTAGGGCACCCCCAGGAGGTGCCATCTAGTCGGGTCAGCCTTTTGAGTGGAGCATGATAGTAGATGAACAGGTCAGAATCCACCAGGATGGCAAGCTTTACTGATAGTTTCTTATATTCTCTGTGATTATTTGTTCTCCCTCCGCATAAAGGCTTTCAGAAGGTCTACACTACTTTAACTGACCAAAGAGAAGCATAGCATAAATGTCTACAATGGGAGAGAAAGAAAATGAGGGGAAGGCAGGGCATACCTGAGGTCTAGCAGAGGGTGAAGGAAGGACGTGAGAGAACACCTCTCGGAAGGGCAAACTCAGTCTAGTGGCCCCATAAGATTCTCCTTCCTAACTAAAACATGAGAAGTTTCGGTTCTTTTAAGGGCAACAGTATTCTTTTCCAGTAGTTTTCACTAACTCTCAGGAACAGAGGGACAAAATTAACTACTTATCAAAAGAAGAATTACTATAGTACCTATACTAATATTATACGCTTAGATTAAGAATTCTAAAACTGGTCTCGGTTAGGTCTCAGTTTTTCCCAACTGGAAACTGAGATAATGATGGGTTTCTTAATTGCCTCAAAGGACTATCCTGAGGTTCAAATAACCCAACAGATATAATAGCTCTTTTAATAAGTGTAAAGATACTATAAAGATGTAAAGAAAAACTGTTAGCAGTATTATGCTGATACCTAGGCCATATCTTGATATCATCACAAGGAATACATTTGAGAAATTCCGTACTTTGTTGGCTTATCTATATAATATATAAAAAAGTGACTTATCTCAAGTTTTCACTTGATTAAAACAATTTTTTTTGGGGGGGG
>JAQQSQ010002992.1:0-10011 GCA_028627145.1 Eidolon dupreanum
AGACCCAGCTAATCACAGTACCGCATCCCCCTTCCCAGTGATTGGTCCCATGAGTTGGCACCCAGTCCAAAGAGAGCTAATTTCATACAGGCAGAGGAAGAACATGACTTTCTCTGCTTCCTCCTTATTCTCAGCAGTGGAGACAGACACGAGAGGTGTTTGCCTGCCATATTTGCTAGCACAAAAGGGAAACACATCTGCAGGAAGTGAATGAAGCCAAAAACCAGAAAGAGGCAGAGCTGAGAAATGGAGAGGAGAAAACACCCTAATGACACTTCCAAGCCTCCGATGCCACTTATTCCCCACCCTTCTCTGTACATGAGCCAAGAAGTCTTTCTAAAGTGGGACTCATGCCACTTGAAATTGAAAGAGCTCTGGCCAGTTTACAGGGTCATCGTAAAAACACTGTCAAAAAGAGACCTCAGAAAAACCAGCCCAGAGGTGGGCAAGACAGGAACAGGAAGACAGAAGAGTGGATGTGGCAGGCAGTGAGGCAAGCTGGGGAGGGACGAGACTCAGAAGCCAGGCTTTATGTTCCAGCTCTGCCACGTACCGGTGACTTGGGGAAGGTGTGACCTGGGGTGAGGTGACCGTGTAACATTTCCATTTAATGGTCTGCAGAGTGGACAACCATGATGTCACTGCCATGTATAACACGACATGCTGAGGGAGGCTCACCTAAGATGATAAATGTGAGAGCTCTTTGTAAATGTTAAGTGCCTGCAAATGGCACTTACTAGACAGAAAGCATCATATTTTAAAAAACTATGGATTAAAACAGAGACTAGAAAGAAAAAGGCTGTAAGTAGCTGAACTCTGGGGGAGAACTATGGAAATCCATCAGTGGTGGATTTCGTCTAAAGTATCTAAAGGGGCAGACTTAATACTGAATGTCACTGTTTTGAGTAAAAACACACACAAAAACTAGAAAACAGTTCTGTGTGTGAGATAAGAGTGGAAAGAGGGAGAAGAGAGGAAAACCAGTATTTGTGAGGTATCCACAAAGTCTCACCTGTATATGACACACACTCTCGCCTGACCCATGAAGCAATACTGCAGGAGTCTGATTTTACTGTCCCTGTTTTCTATTTGAGGAGAACAAGGCTCCAAGCTTACATTCAAGCCCAGGTCTCAATGATTCTACAACTGAATCACCCGAGGTCTACACCATTACCCAGATAATACATTTGAAACTGCATTTTGGGAATTAGATGAGGCTATGCTCAGTTTTCTTTCCAGATTATAAGAACCAATCAGTCAGTATTTTTTAAAAGGCTAGAATTTATTCAGTTTTTTAAAAAATTTAATTGAATGGTTTTCTGCTAGGTTTAAAGTCTAGTGCTTTTGGTAGTTGCTAGAAATTTGTTTCTCCTCCTCTGTACTGTGTCAGGAATTGTGAAGGCTCTGGGATTTTACCCGACTTAGAAGTAAATAAGCTAGCCTGTTACTGATTGGTGGATGCTGACTAAATCCATAAGACTCCCATTCAGAGACAAAGACCTTTATTACTCGTGGCAAAATCAGAGCTTTCTGTTGGTTTGTGTCAGTTCTCAGTCACGCTCCCCCACCACCAAGTCCCATGAGGGTGATAAAGAGAGCCCGTGGGGGTGCCCACACATCCCATGGGTTGCATTACAGGACAAGAGCACTAAAATTTTATAGCAAGTGGAAGCAAGCCTGTCCTTTGTCTGGGAGAGACATTACCTCGTCCCACAAGATTGTCTGCTGCGAACACAACTCTGGGAAATGGAGTGGGCGGGGACTTGCATTTTTGGCAGTCTCAGGAAGAATATGTATGGAGGCCCTTGGGGATTGCCCCTCTCAGCGCCAAGTCCCTCCCTTGAGGTCTTGCCCCTACTTATCTTCTCCAACTGTAATTTCATTTTTTTGCTTTCCATTGGAATCATCTCTTGCACATATTTCTTCTAGCTGCTTCTCTGTCTTGTTTGCAGATCTCTCACACTTTATTCCCAATGTTTTTAGAAATGTTTTTGTGCCTCCACCACGCAGTCCCTGTGTGATGCCTTTGTGATGTCTTGACATAGCTGGACCATCACCGCCAACAACACACCCATTCATTGAGCCTCGATATTTACTAGACACTATTAAAGGTGCTTTATAAACATGATCTCATTTAATCTTCACAACATCTTAAGTAGATATTACAATGCCCATTTTTCATATGAGAAAACTGAGAATTGGGGAAATATATAATTGGCCTTAGTTAGCACTCACAGCTAGTAGATGTCAGAGTTAGGATTTATACCCTTAACTCCAACCAACTGACAGTATCACCTTTGTCAGAAGATGTGGACAATAAGGGCACAATCAGTAAAGCCATTCATAAGACTCAATTCAGAGTATATCTGGCCAAGCAGGTAGCTCCATCTTAAAAGTTGACAGTAGCCTTCAGATGACAAATGATGCCAGTACAGCCATGGGTATATTCTAGCTGGTGTAATCACAGCTGTCTTTTGCCTTTGGTTCCTAAGGCGGTTCACAGATTTCCTGGATGCCATCTTTCCCTCGCCAAGCTGTCTGTCTGTCCTGATGGATGACAACTCAGCTTCTAGATGATACTATTGTCTCACTGATACTGCTTCACCACTCCTGATCCCATGACCTTGACACTATTGGATCTCAATAAAATCATATCTGGCAGACCAATGGTCAGCAGGCCAGGGCACCCAGTGATCATTCCCACTGACGTCAGATAGGTGCGGGGTCACCGCAGAATCATGGTGCTTGAAGTATCCTGCAATAAGGAACAGAGAACATCGATGCCAATAGAAAAAAAAATTGCCGCCTTCGCAAAACAAGAATTTTTGGCAATTGTTTTAGTTCTGGCTAACGCCTGTATGTATCTGGCATGGTGTGTTCTTTATGGGCCAGCCATCAAAACCTGACGTGGCTATGAATAAAGATTATGTAGAATATGAAGAACAAATGACAAAGATGGCTATGGAAGCCTCACACATTCCAAAGGAATAGGTGCCAGGTGGGAGAACATCTTGGCAGATAGTTCCTTTGGAAGAGAGAAAAGGTAATTACCTGCTGACACTTGGGACTTTGCCTGCTGCTTCTCTCAAGAAGGAGAAGTCCTCGATGTTATATTTTAAATTTAACCACTTCCTTTGTGGTATGTTGATAGCTTCGGTTTGTTTACACATTTATTTCAGTTGTGAATTTATTCCCATATCTTCAGAAGTTGGCTTGACGAGCCAGTGACCACTCCCCCCCTTCTTTATTTGTTAGTTCAGTGGCATGAGGAGCCTGGAAATGGCCTGGGAGCAGGCTCAGCTCCCAGCTTAACTGAACTGACTCTGTTTTGGCAGAACAGGCCTTCTAAGAGTACGGATCGCAAGCTGAGGATACCATCCAGCGTTGCTCCAGCCACTCTGATTTCTCTTGGTTCCTAGACCCGTGAATTCTGGCTGAGAGAGATGGCACCAGATATTGGCTGCTGCTTTAGAGCACCTGCTTGTAAGAAACCGTCTTCATCAGGCCATTCCAATAATCTATCAAGCCATCTGCTTCTGGGTGACAGGAGACAGTAGCAAATGCCAAAGGCAAGAGCCCGTTGCCCCACATACTTCACTACCTAATAATTGCCTTAGATGGTTGCGACGTTTTGTGAGATACAGTGTCAATAGACAAGGCATATGTAGGCTCACAAGTGGGAAAGCCAGAGGAAGAATTCTGAGCGAGGGAGGCGACTGTGTGTCTGGGACATGCATCTGTTCCTGTGAGGACAAATCACTCCCCACTTTGTGGAATGGTGCCTGACCAGGTCCCAGAGTTGGCCTGCGCTGTTGCAAAGTAGAGCAATCAGTAGAGGCTCTGGCCACAGCCTTGAGGCTGGGACATCCATGGTAAGCCTCTGTCTTTGTCTCTGTTTCCACCCTCCACATGGGTTCATCGAACAAGCGTCAGCGCAGCAGAGAAAGGAGGGTGACTGACAGCCACCTTTCTCACCTGTCTGTTGAGAGCGTTCACACGTCCGTAGGTGAAGGCCGGGTGCCGGGAGTGGTTATTAATTTACTCCAGTAAAGATACCACATCCAAAACCTCAGCTGTGATTGCCGTAACCGCTTGATCAAGTCTGGAGTTGGATTGAAACACAGCCTTGGACCCCCTCAAGAGTTGTCTGTGCTGCTCTCACAGGACTGTGGCAGAGTTGAGTAGTCAGAACAGTGGCCTACAGCATCCAGAATCTTCGCTGTCTGGCCCTCTACAGAAAAAGTTGGCCGGGTTTAGACCCTTCACAAGGAGGGAGGTCCCCGGGGGCATAACCCTCTCCCGTCAGACTCTGCATCCTCTGCCCTGATGCCCGTCGACACTTGATTTCCCAGACTGCTCTGCGAGATGGCAGAAGACAGTCCACAAAACAGAAAACATTCTTTAATAAACCAAATGCTGGGTTTTAAAAAGATAAAATGATTTTGTTACCGGAAATGCGTTCAGCTCTTTAAATACACTCTGTGGCCATCCAAACTGGGGACATAAGTTTTAGCATTTCCCAAACATTTCACCTCTCAACAGATTTTTAAGGAATACCAATTATCTCAGAATCTACCAGGCAGCACAGGGTCATCGCTGCTACTCCACACCTTTACCAGGTGTCAAGAAATTGCCTTCTCATTTGGAGCAAATACATCTCCCTTCTTGGTGAAGCCTCACTTGGGCACAGAATGAGCTGTGACGATTGCTCGAGCCACCGCTCCCCTCACTACAGACATGCTCACCCCCCATCTGTAATCTCATTCCCCTCCCTACACACACATCCCCCTCAAAGACGGGAAGACAGGAATTTCAAGCTGCCAGTTATAAGCCCACAGTGGGTCATGAAATCGATTTAGAGGGTCAGTGACCAGCATTTAAAAAAAATAATAAAATAAAAGGATATAAAATTTCAGAGTGCATCTCAGTAGCACTTGGTGACATTTTTGTATGGGTTCTGGGTCACGGCGTAAAATCTATTTCCTTCTTTAGGTCACAGTAAAAAATTCTTTTGAAAGCCACTGTGCTAAGGTGCAGACAAAGAGCATAGCAAAGGCTGGTAGCTAGCATCTGGTTAGCGAAAATGGTACATCTGTCCCACTATTAATTCTTCTCGTGTTTCCACCCGGGGTGTCCATTTTAAATTACAAACATAAGGACCCAAGGACCGTGTCTTTTGATTAACCTCTGTATCGTCTACTCCTCACTGACTGTGGGACTCACTTCCCTACGGAGGCTGCATAAATATTTGATGTTGATAATGAAATGGAATTAAAAGCTAATAGAATCAGCTCTCCAGTTTTTACTGCCACTGTCTGTCGAAGGGCCGGAAGTGGCCTTACGCCATGTCCACTTCTACACGACCTTCCAGAGCTGTCTCTGCAGAACGTGGGGTGACCCAAGGCGCAGTACTTCTTTCGTCAGCGGACGTGCTCACACCTGGCTTCAACCCCTCCCCCAGCTGTGGCCTTGCTGCATTTCCGCTCTCAGCTCTGCCCCTCCTGCGGGCTCCCTCTGCTCCAGGCACCGACTCAGTAATCCACCCTGGGTCTTCCTACCTGATGCTCCCTCCACGCTCTCCTCCTGCTGAAATTCTTACCCATAAAGGTCCCCGTCACACAGACCTCCTCTCTGTGAAGCCCCAGCACTCGGTTACTTGCATCCCTCTTCATGGCCCCACGGGACTTCACGCCTGGCAGTGATGGCACTGAATTGCAGCTGTGTTTTCTTCACCTCTGAATTGTCCACGCCCGATATGGTGTGGCACAAAGTAGGTGCCCGATAATGTTTTCAGTGTAAATGGAAAAGGACAGACAGTATGAACTATCAGAGGGTTGCAGAGTTTCCCGATGGGGTGGACCAAACGCCTTGCTCCCGCCTCCAGCCCCTCCCGAGCACCCAGCACATGGCTGGCGTAGCAGGCTACAGAGTCTGGACTTGTTCGTGGGATGGATGAGTGGAGATCAGATGCACATGTACTTCCTAGGTATCTCAGGGAGAGAACTGATACAGCTGCTGCTTCTACAGGTGCTAACTCTGATTCATAGTCAAGCCATTCCACCTGCAAGGGGGAAGTTTTCATCACTCCCAGAGCTCTAACGTGGTCACAGGTCCAGTACATTTAGCAGTGAGGATAATGACTCGTAGAATTAGCCCAAATGTGAGATTTATAATAGCTGTGAATATCGAGAACTATAGGATTCCGAAGTTTTTGTTCTGAATTTTTGGCACACTTTCGTTTTCTGTTTGCATCCCATTTGGGGGGCTCTGCAGTGTGGACCTGCGATGGTCCAGCAGAACTGTAGCAGGAAGCATAGCCAGACGGTAAATGACAAACAGGGGACAGTATCTGTAGCCTATTTGTAAGTCCAAGCGTTAATATATAAACAGCTGTGACATGTCAATAAGAAAAACATGAGCAGTCCATAAAGAAATATATGTGTAAACAGGAATTTAAAAAAGAAAACTATATGTAGAGTGAATAAAGAAATAAAAAGCCCAACTTTAATAGTAACAAAAAATAACTAAACAACAGTGACATATTTTCCGCCAGTGTTGGTGAAGTGAGAATTAAGACCTCTTCTGGGCAGTTAATGAAGTACAAATTGGCAAAGAATTTCTCATGGGAAACTTTGCTCTATGAAAAAAAAAAAACTCTATAAAATGTTCATAACATTGACTATGCAATTCCACTGATACAAATTCATCCTAAGGAAATAATCAGTGGATTGGGAATTTTTTTTTTCACTTTGGGGCTGTATAAACACAGTGGTTTTTAATGGTGAATATATGGAAATAATCCAAAGTTCCAACAATAGTGTTTTTTTTAAAAACACTATATATATAAATTCCATAAAACACATTATAAGCATCTATTTAAAAGGGAAGTCTGGAAATATAATTGTTGACATGAGACAAATGTTTTGGTAAATTTTTAGGAAAAAGTTTATAAAAATATATGACAGTACTTTTATTTAAAATGCAGGGAGAATATATAGCAGACTATAAATACTGGTTGTATCTAGAATAGAGTTAATGGTGAGGAAATTTGGGAGAAGCTTTTCTTCATTTTTTCATCTTAGAACAATAAAAATGATTTGCCTTTGCAATAAAAAGTGGTTTTAAAATAATTCAAACAAAATTGCCAAACTTAGAGTTATTTATTATTGAAGGCAAAGATTTGAGGCAACTGAATTTTAAAAACAGAGTTCAGAATTTACTTCAATCCAGAAGGCATTTATTCATCTTCTAAGAGCAGGCATGGTTGTGCTCTTGGTGTAGGAAGCTGTGCATTAAAATGATGATTCCCACAGCAGCTTAAGTAAACCTCGTGAAATCCCAGAGTAGAAAATTTGTTTGATTTATGAATCTTGACTATCATACCAGAGCTATTTTTATGTTCATTAAGTTAGGTAATATAAAGGAAATACATTTAAAAATAAAACGATGCAGTTATACAAGTATTCACATGTGTCAAAACTAATTGAACTACACGATTAAGATCTGCACATTTTGCTATATGCAATCATACCTCCAAAACATGAAGGCAGAAAAATAAAAACATCCATAAAAATGACACAGAATATTTTACACTTTTCAACTTGAATGTTTAATGGCTTTCTAATATTGAATCAATTTAAAAACCAAACACTGGAGAACTTCTACTTCTGACTGTGATGGAGTAGTCAGTGTCAGACAAACCTTCCTTTGAAAGCAACTATAAAAGCTGAGTAAAATAATGAGAAGCAAAGAAGAAACTTTTGAGAGGGTAAAATCCAAGTAGAAATTTTCTCAAAATGCTAAATAGAGGGAAAAAATGAGTTGAGGACATGAAATGGAGAAAAGGTTCCAATAAACATCTGAGCTTTTAGTTGAAACTCTTGAAGGACACAACCTGTAAGGGAAGACCAGCAACAAACCCAACTTGCCCTGGGCCCGGATGATGTACCCCAACTCTGTCTGCCTTCCAGAAGCAAACACTCTTACCCAGGAGGAAATGACATCATCCAGGGCTTTACTCTATTTCATACATTTTTGATATTCCATATAAAATTAACAAAACATAACAGGAAATAGGAAGAAATCATTGAAAACTGAAAGACACAAAGCCCAGGATATAGAACGATGCCCAGAATTACATAGATATTCAAGCTATCGAATACTAACTTTAAGATGACTATTTTGTGTTCCCGGGTCTCCTGACGAAATTCTGCTGTGGCCCTGAGTGTGCAGCCTGAGATCACTCACAAGCCTGGCAGATCTCATTCAAGGGCAAGGGCTGGTCCCTACGGACCCCTCCACCCTATCATTGCCATCTTGATTCCCGCCAGCTTACGGAAATAGGATGCAGCTTCCTTATTTCCTACTAGTGGTGGAATCTTCCTTTCATCCTATAGAAACTATGCATGGAGGTTACACTTTAAACTTGCCAATTAGCCATATCTCTATTGGTTCAGACCATCTCTTTGGGGTCAGTAGGTCTCTTGGGTAAATGCTCAATCTTCCAGGTCTCCCCACCTCCTACTTTTCAAGATGGCACCTGGGTGTGGAGCAAGAGAGTTGAGGGTGGTGAGGAAGAGTGAGCTCTCAGTCCACTTGGTTAGTTCCCGAGTGTCCTTTGGCATCCGGTATTGTCACACTGCCCTGTTACCATGGGGAACATGCTCAACCAGTGTCATCTGAATAAATGAATGATGAAAGAATAGGTAAATGAATTCCTACCACACAACCTAAAGAAAACCTAGATATACCCAAACACTGGTAGGGAGAAATAAAACTTGCACTGTGACTTTTAATGACAAACATTATTCTATCACACTTTGCAGCTCAAAATAAAAGCACTTTCATATAATATCTCATCTACAAAGCCATTGTAAGGATCGAGAAAAGAGAGCGGATACTGTAAGCCCAGGAGAAACTGAGGTTCAGATGACAGCAAGATTCACAAGGTCACGTAACGGTGAGCAGTCTTCCAATCCCCCTTCCCTTTCCTTACAAATGACATGGCACCATAGTGATTACCAAGTGATGTAAAATAACTAGGGATCCTGGTATCTAATAATGCAGTAATAACTCTGCTTATTGGGGAATGCTCCCCCAGAATACCAAACTATTCTGAACATAGATGGGAAGCCACAAAACGCTGAGGGTTGAAATAGAAGCCGCAGTCAACCCCTCAGAGGCCATGCTGTCCTTTGATAGAGTTCCTCAAACTCCCATTCAAAGCCTTTTTTCTCTTTTTTTAAAGTTGATCATAATGTGTTTGGTTTTCAGCCCACAACAGAGTGAAAATATCAAATGAGAGCAGAGAAGTTTGCATATTATCTGCAAGAAAACAGCGAGAGAAGATACAGAAAGATGAAGAAAAAGCACACACAGGAGCTGTGGAGGCCTAACCAGCCTGAGTCAGTCCGCGAGAAGAAACAACCATCCCCTTGAGCGAGCTCCAGGCCCCTTCCATGACTGATGTCTTATGGGACAGAGAAAAGTACGTTCCTTAGGAAGGTTTTGAATGAAATCGTTAATGACTATTAGCCCCCTGTTGCTGCTGTGGCAAATGACAACCCATGCAGTAGCTTAAGACAACACGCTTATTGCTCACAGTTCTGGAGGTCAGAAGCCCAACCGGGCCCCACAGCCTGGCCTCGAGCCCGCGGAGCTGCGTCTGCTCCGAGGCTCTGGGCGAGTGTCCGTTTCCGCGACCTCCCAGCCTCAGGGGCTGCCCGCGTTTCTTGGCTCATGGCTGCTCCATTGCCTCACTCCAACCTCTGCTCCCACTGTCACATCTCCTGCCCTTCCTCTGACTCTTCAGCCTCCTCATAAGAACACTCGTGATTATGTCAGGCCCACCTGGGTCTCTAGGCTGTTTCCCTAGCTCAAGGTCTCTCTTGCCCTGGAAGGTAACATATTCACAAAGTCCCAGACTAGGACATGGACGTCTTCAGTGGCCCCTTAGATAATGGCCAACACGTTGAGAACTGAATTTCATAACCAAGAATTAATTGATGTCAC
>JAQQSQ010002993.1:0-10009 GCA_028627145.1 Eidolon dupreanum
TTTTTTTTTTCCCCTCTGATTCAGCTCAAAAGTTACCAGAATAAACAATTACCTGAGTGTCTGAAGCCCCTGGGTTTTAATGTTAGGCTCGTGTCAGAAATGAGAAGGAATGTTTTGAGAAAATATAGATTTAGAAAATTCAGAGTAAAGAATTACAAGAAACAGGAGGTAGCCCCCAAGAAGAAAATAGAGGTGTTAGGATAATGTCTGTTGTACTTTGCACACAGATGCTTAGATTGTCAAATGTTTCCTGGATGGCAGTTACACTCCTTGCACATGTTGAAAATTGGGCTTCATTTAAAAAAATATATACTTTCTATCATAATACAGGTTTTCACCTATTAGATATACCTGCCCAATTCCAAACTAAGTGAGAATTACCTAGCTTATGTACCAGTTATAATACATTAGACAGTGTATTAAAATAAGAGATGATGTTCAAAATAGCAGGAAAAATATTAGAGACCCATAAATAAACTTAGAAAGTAATCTATTGTTCCTAGAGAAACAAAGTTTAACGAAGGGATCAAATATTGAGCTTTAACACATGGATGGGAAAACTGAATATTATAAGTACTTTGATTTCTTGTAAAGAAATATCCAAATTAAATGCAGTTTCAGTTAAAAATTTCTAAAGGACGTTCTCTAGATTTTCCGTGGTTATTCCGAAGTGTGCTTGGAAGTAAAAACGTGGCAATAAACTAAGAAAATTTTGAACACAAAGAGTAATTTGGTGGGGAATTTGCCTTCCTAGATAGCACTGTGTCTTACAAGGTGCCTATAATCAAAATACGGGTTAGTGGCACAGGGTTGGACAGGCAGCACAGAAATCGACTTGGGTGCAAATGAGCAATAGAAATACAAAGGGACAATAAATGTATAAAAGGGCTCAAACTTCTAATAGCAAAAAAAATCCAACCTAAACATAAAAAATATACTATTTTTCATCTATTAAGGTAAAATTATTTGGCAGAATTTAAAAAATGATATTATGTAATGTTAATGCATTCAAGATATAATCGCAGGAGTGGGTTGGGGAGATGTGGGTGGAGAAATAGGATCTTTTACAAATAGCAATCAACCGTCTCAAAAATATCCATGACCTTTGACCCAATCATGTGGCTTCTAGAAATGCAAGGGAATAGAGATGTATACAAACAATAGTCTGTAGGTATATTTATTGCATTACTATTTTTCACAAAAATTGGAACCCCCAATGTTTAATGATAATGACTAAACTATGATATATATGTACATCATAGTTTTATATATGTATAACTATATATACTTACACAAATAACTATCAATGTATCTTTCAAATAATATCTTAACATGGGGAAATTATCAAAATATAATGTTAGGTGAGAACAGAGCTGGACCCACTGTCACATATATGAATGAATTACTGGGTTAGTAGACACCCCACGCTGTTATTAATGGTTATGTGTGGAAGGTAGAACTTAAAGTCATTTCAAGGTTTGTCTTCATATTTTTTCGTATTTTAAAAATTGTCTACAAAGAGCATGTGTTATAGTTACACTTTTAAAAATGAATATTGATTATTTTAATAATATTGTATTATTTAATTGAAAGTATTATTTTATATATGCAAATTCAGAAGCTAGTTTAATTACAAAGTCAACTACTCAATAATTCCATTTCTCTGAACGCTTTCCTTGGTTAATATTATAATTTCACAAATTTCTGATTAAGATATGCCATTTGATAGCCGCAAATAATATTTTTGACATTTTAATCGTCATTTCTTTGGTATTAATAGCATTAAACACAGTTTCTCACATTTAGTGGTCATCACGACTCCTATTAAATGTTTTTATATACTAAGCTGTGATTGCTATACATCCTCTTTTATTCATTTCTTTCCTGTTCTTGTGCCACCACCGTAGATTAATTATAGAATTAATAGCTTCATACTGTTCTCTAATGGTCATTCTTGCAAGGGCAGGTAATTGTCCCTTTGCTCTGCATCTCTGGCTTGCTCTTCTTAAAATAGCCTCGGCTGTCGATTTCTTGAATGCCACCTCAGTCTACAGTAGAACGAACTTACTGAGATAACTAGACCGTGACCTTTAGGTTAAGTATTTTGGGCCATGCTTTTTAAACACGCATATTATATTTGAGTTGCTGCTTTAAAGTCCTACTGCAAAATAATTCTCAATCAAGAATTTAAGTCATCTGGCGTTACTAAACAAAAATGGGTATCACAGATTCGAGAGCCGTAGGCACGTGACAAACGAGCAGACCCAAACGACCGTTGTTTCTCATTTTATAGATGAAGCGACTGGGTACGCGGAGGTTAAACGCTTGGCTCAGAAATCACCTGCTCCGTTTGGTGGTTACTGGGTGCAGCAGAGTGAGTAGGATGTCGGACCTGAGTTGATGGCTAGGTTGGCTTCTGGAGTATACAGTATTCACACACATGCTTTTAAAGCCTCGAAGGGGCCATCCCTCTTTGACCCAGAATAGTGGTTCTCGACCAGTGCTGCTTTGGAGTCCTGGGGGTCATTTGACAGTATATGGAGACATTTTGGGTTGTCACAGCTGGAAGGGGGACGTGGTGCATGTGCGTTACCGGCGTCCAGTGGTTGGGGGCCAAGAATTCTGCTAAACACCCCATGGAGCATGGGTCAGCTCCCGGCAAGGAAGAACCATGTGGCCCAAAGGGCCAGCGATGCTGAGGCTGAGAAGCCCTGGCCTGGGAGGCCACAATAACTTCCTGAAAAAAAATGTTATGTAGGAAAGAACCGTTCCTGCTATTTTGAGACGTTCGTCATCTGCCACTAGAGTCATAGCTTCCAACTGCTCTGGCCATTAAAAAAAAAAAAAAAAAAGGCTTTCTCCACGCTGAAAAGCAGGTCCCAGGATTCGAGTGCTAGTGCTTCTGTGTTCCATTAGGATTCCGGCGACTGGTGTCCTCGTCCCTACCTGCTTCTACGCGGCCATGTGATGTGGAACAAGTCACCTCACCCTTCTGGGGACATTCACATCATCACCTGTAACATGGGGTGAGGATAGAAAGATAGTCCATATGAAAGTAACGGAAACTGTGAAGTGCTGCGTAGAAGTATGAGGTGTGGAATACGAGACGGTCGGACGCTCAGGGTGGCCGGCTGGGGCCGCCTCTGTCTGGTTCCGACCACGGCGTCTCCCTCACACAGGGCTTCCCACTAATTTGCCCTTTTCCTTGCCGTGAGTAGGAAGGAATGGCTGGTCGAACGAAACAAGCTTCGGAATGATCTGCCGAGTTTGAGGGAGAATCTCCCGTCCAGCCCACTGCCCTTACGTGAGGGGTCGAGCGACTCTCTGCCTCGCTGGAGGTGCCTGATTCCTGTACCTGACGGTGTTACGAGCTGAGTTGTGTCCCCCCAAACTCGTATGTCGAAGTCCTAACCCCCAGTCCCTCAGGGTGTGACTGTCATTCAGACGTAAGATATTTAAAGAGAGGATCACGTGGAAATGAGCTCATTGGGGTGGCCCTAGTCTGATAGGACTGGTGTCCTCATAAGAGGAGGTGAGGATGTGGACACACAGGGACACCGTGTGACGACCGGGGAGGAGACAGCCGTCTGCGAGCCAAGGACAGGCCTCCGGCGTCCGCAGCCTGCCTCACTCTGCTCTTGGACTTCGCCTTCTAGAACCGTGAGACGTTATGTTTCTGTTGTTTAGAGCACCCAGCCTCGGGGCCTTGAACCCAGATGGGCCACCTCAAACGTCTCTCTCCAGAAGCCACAGCACGTGAGGCACATCCAGTCACCTGCAGCAGCTGCGTTTGTAAGGTGAGGGTTAGAGAGCCACGGCGCTCTGACAGACGTCTGCCTGCCTGTCTGTCTAGCCAGGAAGGCTTTCTCCTTTGTCTGAAGCAGCCTTTAGGGGATGTCCCTTCTCTCCTTCGCAGCGACCCCGAGGGGTCTGTCGGTCAAGGTCTTCGCCGTCCCCCAGAGATAACGGATGGAGGGCGCGGGGCTCCAGCCAGTCGAACGGTGGGCGTCGGTTTTGGGGGGAGAGGCTCCTGCTCACGGGTCGTGGGCTGACAGACGTTTCCGCTGGGGCTGCTGCGTCGTCGGGACAGCAGGCGCGGAGCCGCGGAGACCGGGCCGGCGCAGAGGACAGCGGAGACAAAGGCCAGGGAGGGGCCCGTCTGCGGGGGCCGCGCTCGAGGGCCGGACTCAGACTCGCTTGAATTTGGTGCCATCGTCAGCTTCGTAATCGGCGAGCGGGTAAACGCCCGCGTCGCGTTTAAGCTGGGTCAAGTTGACATTGAACGCCTCCTCCTCGGACACAGTCTCGTCCTTTCACTTAACTTCTGGGGGAGGCGGCGGGACAGGTGGAGCAAGACGCATTTGCCCCCCCCGAGCTCTGTGCTTCAGACCAAACCCCATAACAAAACAACTCTTTTGTGTCATTTGGCAAGTGAATTTTTTCCCTGAAGATGACAAAAGGTGCGTGAGAGGTTTTCTCTATCGTCAAGCAGCTCACAGTTTAGTGGGGAGACAGCTCCCCGTGTCTGGAAACGGGGTGCTGAGAGGTCGCCGTCTCAGCAGTCGGGAAGAGCTTCCATTGCTGGTGGCCGCCAGGCTCGGCCGGGGGCAGGGCTAGCAGCCCACCCACATGGCTCGGGCTGGCAGGCGGCTTCGCCCAGGTGGGGACCCACAGCTCCTTCGCCCTGGTACTTCGGTTTTGCCAGCCTGCGACTTAGGGTCCATTGGGTAAGTGGTGTAGGGGCCGTGTCTCACCTTGCTGGGGGCAGATCACCCAGAGCTTCGAGGTTCACAGGATTGGACGAATCATCAATTTGTTACCCTGTTTATGAAACAAATAATAAGCCCTGGGGAGGCATGGACGATGGCTGCGTTTATGGTTTCGCGGTGCAGTTAAGAGACTGTAGACTTGGTTCAATAGTTTACGTGGCTTTTTCTCGCTGCCGCCTGTTGGACGTTTATAATATGCCAGACACTGTGCTAAGCGCTTTGCGTGGATGGTCCCATTTAACTCTGTAATAACCTCGTAAGTTATGCGCTTCGTCCTCCCTTGCAGACATGCACACAGTGGCTCACGAAGGTGACTCCACTTCACCAGAGTTCCAGAGCTAATCCGCATGGGGGTCAGGATCTGAACTCAGTCCAGGACGGCGTCCCGTTGGTACCCGACCTACTGCCTCCCAGCCCGGGGCAGCAGCAGGGACGGGTGGAGGATGTCACCATGCAGACAGCGTGCGGTAAGGAGCCCAGTGCAGAACCGGCTTTGATTAACCCAGGACAGAGCTGTCCCTGGACCGGTGTGACGGCAGGGGACAGGCAAGGGGGCTGACAGCGACAAATTTTGCAGAGGGACATTGCAGGATTATGATACCGGCTGGGGAAAAAAAAAGAAAAAGAATGATGAGTCGAAACATATCGGAGTCTGTTTTAAACACGGGTATAAAGTATCAGGATCCAAAATAGTAGCCGTCAGCTGTCGAGAGATTCCTTGCAGTGCATTCTGGGAATGCATTTAGTCTCCGTGGCAAAAAGCCACGTTGCGGAAGGAACCGTTCACATACGCATTTATCGGAGGCCCATTAGTCTGTTTAATGTATTTTTAAATTTTTAAAAGACCATTTGCCACAATCGTGTCTGGGTACACATACGAAGGGGAAAAAAAATCAATGTTGAATTTTACAAATAGACGCCTGTCTCTGCCCTCACTTCCTCATTCCCGTTAGGCCAGTGACAAATCAGCCTCGTTTTGCAGAGTGGGATTGTTCAGCAGGCTCGAAGAAAGTTCCGGAGAGGCTGGTTTATTTTTAAAAACGCAAGTTCTTCCCGCTAGCTGTTCTTCGGTTTCCTTGTCACAGGGACCCACACTGCGTTTGTTATTTTGTAAGGTTCACATTGACGGAGATGAATAGGAAGGGTAGAAAATGGGTTTTCCCAAGCTTGCAGGCAGGGGTAAGGGTACCTCATGGAAATGTCTGCGGAAGGCTGGGACGGAGGACGACAGTGGCCGTGAGCAGGGAGCCTGGCCACAGAGCCTGGCTGAATTTGCTTCGCGTGCGGAGAGCTGGTCGACCCAACACGCCATCCTCAGCACCTCGCAGGCTGCCGTCGCCTTATGATGCCACACTCTCCCTCCCCTCCCTTCCTCACCTCCGCCCCTCTGAGCACCCCACGCCGGGGAGGAGCTCTCCGAAAACTGTAAAAAGACCCCACACTAGAGAGGGGGGCCTTGCTGGGTGGACCTGGTCGTGTGGCTTCACTGTGCTGGGTCTCCGTTTCCTCATCTACAAAATGAGAGGATGGGACAAGGTGACTCTGACCTCGGGGTTCCCAGAACGATTCCACTCATACGGGACAATTCTAAGGCATGTAAAATAAAAGAAGATGGATTTGTTGGTGACACCGTGCAGCAAACTTTTAAAAACAAATGAGTAAATGGTGACCTGAGATGATTTGGGGTGGTATGAGATGAACATTTTAAATTTAAAGTCACTCTTCTCTCAATATGGATGAGAGAAGGTGTGACTAGCACACCAGACCTGTGATTACATTATGTTATTGCTTACGACCAAGGTGAATTTATTCGAGGCAAACAGCGAGTTGATTTAAGTGTTGTACAGTAAAGAATTTGGTCCTTGTCCCTGGTTACTGGGAGGTTACCTCTTAATGCTTGGAATTACCAAGTGATGGAAGGGTTTTCATTATTCCTGGTGGGTGCTAAGAGGGGACTCGTGGTAGATCCCCACATAGTTTCAGAGTGGGGACCCACCACGCGGGAGTGACTCACCTAATTTCTGGGTGAGTTTGGTGACTGAATGCAAACACGAGGCCAGTAATTCAGTCAGTGCAGTCTGGGTCCTGGAACCCCGATGAAAGCCCGAGACGCTGACTCGGTGAGCTTCCTGGCTGGCGAGACACATTCAGGAGCTGGGAGGGCGATGCGTCCTGCGGACACGGGGTTTTCGCATTCGGGACCCTCCTTGGTCTCCTTATGCGTCTCTGCATTTGGCCGATCCCGATGGTCTTTGTTATAATAGAACTGTAACCCCAAGTGTGGAGCATCATTTCACCAACGAATCCACTGTCTGAGTTCTGCGAGTCATCTAGCAAGGTGTCACACCCGAGGAGCGGCGAGGCCCCCTGGACCAGCGGGCGGGGGGCCCCGGGCCCTGGAGCGCGTGGCAGGTGTTTTGGGCGAGGCTCGTCTGGCAGAGGACTGTTCCTTGACACTTGAAATTTGACCCGACTCTAAGTAGTGAGGGTCAGAATCGCGATGCAAAAAGGCATTTGACAATAGAACGGTACGCGAGGATATGGCCTAGATCTTGTACGTGGTATAAAAATGACGAGAGTTTGGGACCTCTAATATGATGTTCTCTGTAGTGAAATTAACTACTTCAAGCCTCATGTATATAATTTACTCCTCACAAAAGCCCTATGAGGTAGAGAATACTAATATGCCCATCTTAAAGATTAAGAAACTAGGGCCTAGATGGGTTAAATAACTTGCCCAAGGCCACGTCGCAAGCAAGGGCCAGCTGGGGTGCAGACTCAGGCAGCCTGCCTCTAGCGTGCCGCGTGCTCCGTGCGATCGTCATCACGCGGTGACAATCCCCACCTGGAGGGCTGCCGGGCAGGGTAAATGGCATGTTGCATATGGGGTCATGGAAAAGCTTCTAGTGCACACACAGCAAGCGCGCGGTAAACGTTAGCCCTCGTTCTTGCCGTAATGAGAGATGAACTTCTGCATTAACTACTCTCTGTCCCTTAAACTAGGTGACATCTGACTTGGTCACACCCTGTAGCGTCGTCTGGAACAGTGGAATCGGCATGCTGTGTCATGTGTGAAAAAGCGGCATTTGGGGCCGCAAGGCAGAGAAGGTGCGGGACGCGCATCGCAGACTGTGCGAGTCTGGGAGGGACGAGTCCCCGCCGTCGAGGGCCGTGAGCCCCAGGCGTGACGTCCGAGCGATGACGAACCTGGCCTTCGCTGGCTTCCCTTTGTGTCACGCCGTCCTGGGTCACGGGGCGGAGGGCAGCGAGAGGAGAGGCTTTAGCTGCCGCGGCAAAATGTGGGTTTTGAGACTCGTTTAAGCGACGACAGCAGCTTGGTTGGTTAGATGGCTCTCGACCGGTGATTTATCTTTGTCTGTCAGCTCCCGAGGGGTGCGTTTTTTTATGAAGGGCAAAAACTGAGTAAGAGGCAAAAATAACTGCTGGTTTCGCACGAGCGATTGTCCTCAGATTTGGGGTTCACGCATCTCTCGGACTTCTCAGAAGAAAACCTAAATAACCCCCTAAATCGTTAAACGTGTGACTGGCAAGAACGGGGAACAGATTAACGGTGTTTGCTTTCCTCAACACCGGCACGTGACATTAACCGTGTCGGTGGGGATATGACACCTGGAGGTATTGCTTTAAGGAAAACATGATTTAGCAGCGTGACGGGGCGCTGACGTAACGCAGGACACAGTCCCGAGGGGCGCTCCTTCTGGCCGGGGTTCTCGGTGGGACAGCGGTGAGCTGGGTGACAGGAGGGACTCGGTTCCCAGGCGGGGGGGGGGGGGTGGGGGATCAGGGGTGGGGGTGGGTAGGGGTGGAGGGGGGGAGGGGCAGGTGAGGGTCCCGCCTCCTCGACTCCATGGGGGAGGGGAGCGGTGAAGGCCCTGCCTTAGCGCAGCAGGGGGAGAGGCAGATTCGTCCCCAGAATCCCAAGGAAGGGGTCAATGGGCTCCTTCCATTCTCCAGCTCCACCCTCGGTGGTCGCTGTCCAGTGGACGCCAATGACGTGTGTTTCCTGCTTTCCACCTGGGCCCGATCGGTAGGGCCTCAATGGCTCCAAACGGACAGCTGTCACCTCGGTCAGCGATTCTGTTTTCTGGCACGTTCCAGAGGGGGCCCTTCCATTTTGCTTAGTTAAGTATCCTGAGTACCGGAAGTTATCATATGTGTTGTGTCAGATGGCAGTTGCGGTATTCATTCATTCATTCATTCATTCATTCGTTAGTTCATTCGTTAGTTCGTCCCTTCTTCCAGGCAGCGAATGTTTGTTGAGTGCTTTCCTGGGACTAGGCGCCATCGCAAATACGGTGGGCATAAGGTGCTTGTAAATATTACAGACGAGCCCCTGCTGTTTGGGAATTTACATTCTAGCGGGAGAAGACGACACATAAAATTACACGCGGACACGACGATTTCAAATTGTGAACAGTGCTTGAAGAAAGGAAACGGGGTCAGACAGCGACTGCGAAGGGGGCTGGCCTAGGCGGGGGTCAGCGAAGGCCCCCGGGGGACCTGCCGGCAGAGCCGAGGCCCAAGCGACAGGAGCGGACGGACGTGGGAAGGCCGCGGGGAGGTCTCCCAGCGCGGAGACCGTCCCGCCCAGAGGCCCCGAGGTCCAAGCCAGGGCGACGGGCTTCGTGACCGGCCGGCCAGTGTGGGGCCGAGAGCTGTGAGCCAGGAAGGCGGGGAGGAGAGGCCCACGCGGGGGGCCGGAGCCGGGTGATGGGAGCCCCGCACCCTCGGGGTTTCAGAGTCTGGGGTTTCCTTCTGCACGTCCCGGGGAGGCATCGGACCGCCACAGCGGAAGGGTGACGCCGCATGATTTAAACATTACTCTGGCAGCTGTCCGTGCAGCGGGTCGCATGGTGGGGGCAGGTGGCTGGGGGAGCGGGCCCGTCAGGGCCCCCCAAGTCAGAGAAAATCGGGGAGACGACGTGCCAGGGCCTGGTAAATGGAGCGGACAGAAGCCGGAGCCAGGGGAGGTTGGGGCTCTGCAGCTCGCTCGCCGTGGGGTCTCGCCAAGTCCCTGTCCCCTCTGGGTGCCGGTGGCGTCTGGGAGAGGGGAAGGGGCGTCGCGGCAGACGCCCCGGCCCCGCCCACTCACGCTCCGCGGCCTGTGGCCGAGGCCGCTCTGCAGCGGCCGCGTCTCGCGGGCCGAGCTGCGGGTCGCCGCGCGGGCCCAGGCCGCGGTCACTCCGCGGGCACCGAGTGCAGCTGGGGTGCCGCGGGTG
>JAQQSQ010002994.1:0-10008 GCA_028627145.1 Eidolon dupreanum
GGGGACTTCGAGGAAGCCTTCGACCACCTGCAGAACAGACTGATCGCCACCAAGAACCCCGAAGAGATCAGGGGCGGGGGGCTGCTCAAGTACAGCAACCTCCTCGTGCGGGACTTCAGGCCCACAGACCAGGAAGAAATCAAAACCCTCGAGCGCTACATGTGCTCCAGGTTCTTCATCGACTTCCCGGACATCCTCGAGCAGCAGAGGAAGCTGGAGACCTACCTGCAGAACCACTTCGCGGAGGAGGAGAGGAGCAAGTACGACTACCTCATGATCCTCCGCAGGGTGGTCAACGAGAGCACCGTGTGCCTCATGGGGCACGAGCGCCGGCAGACGCTGAACCTCATCTCCCTCCTGGCCCTGCGCGTGCTGGCCGAGCAGAACATCATCCCCAGCGCCACCAACGTCACCTGCTACTACCAGCCCGCTCCTTACGTCAGCGACGGCAACTTCAACAACTACTACGTCGCCCAGCCCCCGGTCACCTACAGCCAGCCGTACCCTACCTGGCTGCCCTGTAACTAACCTTGAACCTGAGGGTTCCACAGCGGGAACCCCCATAGGGCAAGGGCTCTCAGGTAGGGGAGCCTCCTTCTAGATGTAGGTGTTTGGCTTTTAAAGGGGAACTCAGCTCTGATTCTGCTTTTTTTTTTTTTTTTCTTTGTATACCCATTGGAATGGGTCTACAGTCTATCATGAGCCAACTCTAAGGGGACCCCGTTATTCCAGTGCCACTTTGGAAAATGCCGTAGGAAGTATGACCTATGCACATCTTTCCAAGACAGACACTAACGTGTCATGTCCCGAACACCAGCACAGGGGGACTTGATCTCTGTGCGGTGATTGAGATTGGGGGGGCGGGGGTGCTCGGCAGTGTATCAGACGTGTCAGCTCCTTGTCTTCTCACCTGAGCCTGGAGTCGCTACGTTGGCCCTCACCTGGGAGTCTCAGTTACATGAAGGTTGTGCTGATAGTGTATTTCCTTGTGTCAATTTCAGTCAGGCAGAACATGGTAAACATGAGGGTGCTCCCGTGACTTACTTTTTGTTCCAAGGACGACATCGCTGATGTTTATTCCCTGTCAGCAGAGCTGAGGATTTCTGTCATCATCAATAAACCAAAGCCGATAGCTGGAGGGTTGAGGTCTGGTTGCAAGTGGTTTATGGTTTAGATGCTATCGCAAGGAATTGTGCGAGATATTGCTGAGAAGAAAAAAAAAAGACCTTTTCTTGAAATGTAACTTGAAAATAAAATAAAATGTGGAAGATAATGTTCAAATAGAATTGTGGTGGTGGTGGCGGGTGATTGTAAATAGGAGACGTGAATGTCCAAATTTTTTTTTTTCTTTAAGGAGTTATTGAATGACGCTTCCTTTGTCCTCATCAGTTCATCACTTTCGCTTTGCTCTTCCTGAGGATTGTGCTGAGTCTGCCTGCAGTCACGGCAGTAGGTGACGTGTGAGGGTCTTCCCGTGTTTTAATTGGAAACCCGTTTTGGTCACATTCCAAGTATGACAAGCTGTTTTTCTGGAGTCTTTTGGCTGATTGTGTGTGTGTGCGTGTGTGTGTGTGTGTGTGTGTGTGTGTTTTCGAGTAGCAACTTCCTCCTCCAGCTTTTCTTGACAGCAGGTGAAATTCGGGGATTTCAGTGGAACTGAGTGACCTGTGGAGTGATCTGCTCCTGTGGGCAGAGTTTTTTGGCTTAAAATGGCTTTAGGATGGAAACTGCTGTCCCCATGCCATGCGTGAGGTAGAGTTTAGTGTCCGGCCGGGCCTCGGGTGTGTCAGCAGTACTGAGGCTCCTTGCAATGATCAATGAAGAATGAATTTGTATTTGGGGAAGACTTGAGTGAATGAATGAAGTGTAATCTTTCTTATTCTGGTAGATTTGACTATATTTGTTTATATTCTGCACTTTAGAAGAAAAACAGTGTTAATCTCTAGTCTAAAGCAAGCTTAGTGAACGGGAGACTTCTAGACATCCGTTGCTTCGCCCATAGATTAAATAAGGGATTTCGTGTTTTGAAACTTTTTGTGGGATCTCTTAGAAAACATCACGTTAGGGTGTCAAAGGCAAAGAGATTCCATATTGCCAGCCAGCTTGGTTTCTCAAGTGATTTAATCAAGCCCATATTCCCGATCTTAAATTTCTCCCGTGACCGTAAACCCCCAAGCCCTGGGTGAGTGCTTTCTCCTGCTTTAAGCAGCAAAGTTACCTGAATGCAGAAATGCTTAATAGAAAATGAGTGGTTTACCTTTTTCTAAAGATTATATATTTTCAGGTTTTTTTCTAGAATGGTATGTCTTGGTCCTCTTTAAAGCAGATGGGGCATGACTGAACCCCAAGGCTTCACTCGTATCCAGGCTATGCTACAGTAGGTGACTAGAAGCCACTTCTTACCGTGACCAGCTCCTGTTTCACTGTGAGCCGGTTATATTTTGAGTTCACTGGCTTTGAGTCAAGGCTGGTTCTACATGGGGAGCAGGAGTGGGGTGGGGTGGGGTGCTTCAGTGTTAAGAGGGACAATGAAGAATGAATCTCAACTTTAAAAATGACGTGGTCATCCATGACCTTAAAAGACGGCCATTGTGGTCAAATGGCAACATGTTTGCACAAAAATGACAGGTCTGTTCAACCAGAGCTTTGAAATGTGCTGAAGCCGCCAACAAAAGCACTTGCTCGCAGAAGGCAAGCTGCATCTGCTGGAAGGCTTGGGGATCAGGGCGACGAGGCTCCAGATGAAGGTGGGATCAGAACCACATCGAGTAATTAAATTTCCAGTTTGTCCTTAGAGTTCCTTCTGCTCCCTGCCCCCAGCCCAGCTGATCTGGTATTAGTCCTTCTTTGAGGGTGAAGGGAGGCACAGAAGTTGCCAGAAATCCACCCCCCACCCCAAGTTCTTTATCACGCTCCGTGATGGCCAGCTCGGTAGAGTCTCTCTCTGCACCTGAAGTTCTTAGCCCGGCTGCTTTGGAGTTCGAGAATAGACATGTGTTCTACACCCATCGGGGTGAAAAGCTGCACTTTCAAAACACCACTCTGGTCTAGTGGTGCCTTTTGGCTGCCTCAGAATAGACCAGGTAACCTTGAATTTGAGGTATCTAGAAATTCTAGCTGAAACCTGCCTTTCCTTCTGCTCCCAAAAGCACCAGTTGCTCTGAACTTGTACTGAGTCCAGCCATTCGTCTTTTCTGTGTGTTGAGTAACATGAAACTCAGCAGTGGCCAAGGGCACCAAAGTTCAAGTGCAAGTTCTAATATACATTTAATTGGACTCATTTGCTTCGGTTCTCTGCAAGTGTGCGTGCAGCTCATTACCCCAGCTCTTGGACTTGGCTGAGCAGCAGTGAGATGAACACGGTACCCTCTCTCCTTGTGTGGCCGGAGGGTACTCTCTAAGTTCGGAGCTCTGAGCTTCAGTTTCACCCTTACGCTATTCCTTACTCAAGAACTTCAACTCTGAAACTAAACTCTGTATCACTAACACCTTCAATCCTGGAGGAGGCAGGATTCTGATACATGGTAACAAACGTGGTTTGGCATTTCAGTTTTTGTTCCCTCTTCTCCCCAGTTTGATTTTTCCCTGGAGCCTTGAGTTACAGCCAGCTGTGTGGGAACCTGTGTGTGTGTGTATGTGTGTGTGTGTGTGGTGACACATTAATAAGCAAGTTGCTAAAAATCTGCCTGTCCTTCAGCCTCTCCACTAGGACTTACCTTCACGGTAGGCTCGACTTTCAACTGGTATTGCTCCCTCAACGCTGGGCAGCGGTGCCACTCGAAAGCAATTCCCCAACTTTCAGAATTCCTCCTTCCTAGTTAACTTTCTGGTACTGGTGACTTGTTTTAGGATGCAGCTAGATTCTGAGCTCAAACATCCTCTTCCAGAGAATAGACGATAGTCATCCAGTTGAGACAAGAGACCTGATGCTTGCAGGGGCCATTACTTTGGGGGTATCTGCCTGACTGGGGCTCCACGCTAGGGAGCACCCTTTGGCGGGGGTTCCGTAACGTGAAAGAACTCCCGGCTGCCCAGGCCGAATGCACATCCTTAGTGCGGCAGAGACCAGCATGTCACAGCCGACTTTGGAACATGATCCAGTTCAGCCCGTTAACATCATAGGACCACGGAGGACCGAGGGGGTTATATGGTAAAAGGCCTGGAAACTTCTCAGGCTTATTTGTGGAGACATCCAAAGTGAGGACCAGGAAAGGAAATGCCTTTTTGTGAGTTCAGTCCTAAATCTTGTTTACCTATCACTTAATTAAAAAAAAAAAAAAGTGTCAATAAAAGAAAATGCTTGGAGTTTCTTCTGGGCTAGTGAGAGTTGGTGCAAATTGTGAGTGTTTGCATAGGAAGGCAAGAACCCCAGCCACTAAAGAGGAAGTCATTAAATAATATGGGTCTGTGGGTGTTTTAAAACTCAAGCCATCTGGTTTTCTTTTTAATGGATAAAAAAATAGCTGCTTTAGGAAAATCAAGAGTTTTTATCCACCAATTTCCAAATTAATACAGGTAAAGAGGTACTCATTAGACTAAATTGGAAGCTTTGTTGTTACTCTAGGTTTTCACGGCCTCTGAAATATTGATTGATTAGTGTGTGAGGTTTCCTCTTTGGTGTGTAGTGGTCACAGGCCTTCTTATGCGACGCAGGTGAAATCACTTTGTCAATGCAAAATGTTAGAACTTGCCGAAATAAAGCTTTGAGTTTGAGAAATAAAGATATGTTAAAAAAAAAAAAAAAAAACCGCCTTATCAGTTATGTGTGTTTTTTTTGTGTCTCCTCAGTGGTGAACTTGTTTTAGGTTTCAGGAAAGATGTCCTAGGGTGGTGGGTGGTTAAAGTAACCATAGTTACTTCTCTGCAGGGGGGATGTGCGGTTCCGTCCGGGTCTTAATCCCAGAAATATCTGGACTCTTCTCCGAGGCGCCCGACTCATTTAAATGGCGTTTAGCTCATGCCTGCATTCATGCACCCTCGAAACCTGCTTTCAGCGGCAGCTTGTTTGGTTCGGTGCCAAAACCTAGGTTCTCTTGAGCTTGAACTTGAGCCCATACGCATTTCAATAAGAGAACCAGAATGACTTTATGCTATATACAACTTCCGCGGTTTCTTCACATTTTAAAGGAAGTAGGTCAGTGAACGCGTGATTTGGAATGACTGAGAGACGTTCAGAGGGTGTAAAGAGATGCAGCAGACCTTGCGCGGTGACCGGCTGGCTCCCCCGATTCCCCTGGTGCAGTTCACAGCCCCTCTGCACCCCAGCCCTGCCCCTTCCGTGTCCTTTCTTCTGTGCCAGATGTCTTTAACTCCTGCGGTATTTTCTGTAACTATCACCAAAATCCCTACGCCTTTGTGGAAGAATCCTTGACCCCCTTGCCTTCGACCCGCCTGCCGCTGCTCCTTCCTCCAGCCTTTCAGCCTGAGGGCGCGCCTTCTCTGGAGGCCAGGAGGTGACCCCTTCTCCTCTGCAGCCGGCCCACGCCGTCTGTGCTGCGTCTCCGCCCCTCCCTTCCTCCCGGCACGGGAGTGCCCACGCTGGTGTCATTGTCAGCCTTACAGATGACCACCTCCGTTCTGGTCATGTCCTCGCAGTAGCTAGACTTTGTGTGGATCTGGACCCGCTTGTAAAGGTCAAGAGACTTTCTCTCTCCTCCATGATCCCAAGGACGGGCCCGACTGAAGAGCAGTGTTAGGGTCTTGCGAGTGTGCCCGGGAGCCAGCCCCAGGCTGCTCCTCCCGTTCGCGCTGCGTCTTCTTCCCCGGCTGTTCCTGACTCTGCCTTGTCGGCGTTGCCTTTGGCGCTCGCCTGGGCTGTTCTGTGAGGCTCATCACCTGCTTCCCCTCCATTTTTCTTGACTCATCCATGGGCACAGATGCACCTCTGCCCTCCCGTGCATCGAAACCTGCTGAAGACCCTACTGTTCAAGAGTAGATGTCAGACTTAAAAATGCAAGGGGATGTTCAAGGCTAGCCTCCGCCCACCTTCCCAGACTTTTACCTGCTCTGCCAAGCAGGCTCCCGCCCTGTTCCAGGGCACACGGCTCCTTCCGTGCACCGCCACCATGCAGGGAGCCCCTGAAGGCTCAGCTGAGTCACTACACCTGCCCCAGCCTCCCAGCCCACCTGCCCTGCCTGCTGGTTCTGTTACACACTAACTGGGTTGTGTCAGTTCTTCACGTGGATCGGAAACATCTGTGCATTTCATGTCCCCGCCTCCCACAGGAGGGACACGGAGTTGGTGCTTCAGATGTTGATCTCGGTGTTTCTGTCCCTGGAGGACTTGGACTTGGGCCACGAGCAGCAAGGAGGCTGAATCCTGGATAGAAACCTGTGTGTGCTGCGATGCCTCATTCTCGTGCCAGAAAACATGGTCGCCCAGGCATCGTCCTGTCCAGTCCCTACCTGCCGGTCAGCACGTGCGGGAAGTGGCGGTGCTCGGTGCCCCAGAACGGGCAGTCATGTCCTGGACACTAACACGGGTGGTCACAAGCTCTCGACCTCCCGAGCAACGTCGACACTTGGCGACTGCAGTCTTCGTCCTCCTCTCTGTTCGTCCTCACTTCCCACCTAACACCCCGACAGGCTTCCCCGCCTGCTGTTGGCGTAGAGCTCCTGCCACGTCACCTCCACGTGGTGACTCCTCGGCAACGGAGCGGCACACTCATCGCCACCGGCGTCACCAGGGCTCCAGAAGTACGCTTTCACGTACTGGGAAATTTTTTCCTTCTTCACAAGCAGTGACTTGGGTGGGATCACGACATCCTCGGTTACCATTTGGGATTAATACCTGCTGGGAGGGGCGAAGAGGATTCACAGAACTCGAGAAGGTTTGAGAAGGTTTACGGAACAACCTCTGTGAGAAGCAAAGTCAAGGGTGGAGCCCAAGCTGGGACATGGTGAGAAGCCGGGCGACACCGTGACGAGTGAGTGGTCTGCCTCCCACCCCTGCCCTAACGCTGAGGGGGAACTGACGAGAGCAAGTGACTTCTGGCCCCCAGTGACAGCAGTGGAGCTGGGCCCACAGTGCTGGCTTCTTGCCGCCTGGCCCTGTGCTTTCTCCTGTGCCGTGTCCCTCTCCCGGGGGTAAACGCCGTCTAGAAGAACGTGCTGGCCTGGTGGGTGAACCACGGTCGCTCGGCCACCTGGCTGGCATCCGTCCCTTGAGCGGGTTTCTGCGAGTCCCATCAGGAAGCCAGGGAATCTGGGCCGTGTCGGGAGGCTCTGTGTCATGTCCGGGTAAGTAACTCCCTGCCTAACTCACAGCAGCACTCGGCCTTCCCGTTCTGGTGACAGCTGTGTCACAGGTCCGTCAACCCAGGGCTTCTTATCAAAGCCAGTCCCGACGCGGGCTGCCTTTTCCTGGGGCA
Organism: Eidolon dupreanum; assembly: GCA_028627145.1. Classification (NCBI taxonomy): domain Eukaryota; kingdom Metazoa; phylum Chordata; class Mammalia; order Chiroptera; family Pteropodidae; genus Eidolon; species Eidolon dupreanum. The sequence continues at coordinate 7,371 of JAQQSQ010002994.1, forward strand.
CGCTTCTTAGAAGTGGTCCTAGGGGAAGGCGTGAGAAGTAAGTCACCTGTCCTCTTTCAGACGCTCGTCTGGGAAGGAGGGGCCCGAAGCTGTAGTGTGTGCATGTGTGTGTGTGCATGTGCGTGTGTGTGCATGTGTGGTACAGGCACCACAGGAGTGACTTTTGCCCGTCGGAAGCTGAAGCCGTGGGAGAATGGAGGGGCAGCTGCTCGCACCGGCCTCGGGCGTCACGCGGGAGCCAGCTGCGGCCCTCCGAAGCCCGGGAGGCGGGTAGCAGCAGTCGCACTTCACAGACAGGGGCCACAGCCTCCGAGCGCCCCAGAGTCGCCCGGGATCACATAGCTTGTGAGAGGCAGAGCCTGTGTACGACGACCTGACTCCAAGGCCCCGTGCTGCTCCACAAGCCATCGGTCCCCGTGCGAGTGCTAATTGCCACGCCAGCCTGCTCCCGAAGGCCGACCAGGTGCTGAGTTGTCTGTAATAGATCCGCCTCCCCTTACACAGGAAAGGAATTCCTTGGACGGGCCAGCAGTTTTTCTCAGACAGCCTCCCTTTGTGGTCAGGTAGGGGCTGGGCACGTGGGGGTCACCTACAGGCTCACTAACACGTTCGGGGACTATCGCAGAGTGCCAGGTCCTGTGCTAAACATTAGCATTTCATCTCCAACACCTCAGAGAGAGGACAATTAAATGTACGGAGGAAACCACAATGTCACACAGAGCCAGGACCGAGCCGTGGGGTGTCTGACTTTGGGGCTCAAGCTGTTAGCCCCTCTGAGACACACTATTTTACAGGGTGAAATAGGCACGGGAGAACAAATATCCCGCCTTCCAACGGGAGCCCTTGAAGAGAAATGAACACATCTCCCAATCTGTGGCTGATAAACAGAATATTGAATGGGAGGGGGAGGGGCAAAGGGAGTGATTCAACTGATTAGTTAAAAGCAAAAATTAAGCCGACCGGCTAAGCTAACACAGGGAGCCTCGGTGGGACTGAGGTCGGCATAAAACTTTAAATTAGAATTGAAATGGAAACAGCATCCCTTATTTCCTAAAACAAGCAGTTGTGTAATAGAGGGGCATTGGAACTCGGGGCGAGCTGGAGAAGCGGGTAGGGGAGTAGGGAGGACTTTGTGGCCGCCAGGAAGCCAGCTGGTCCCCAGCTCCGGAGCAACGAAACCGAGAAGGGAGGGGACTCAAAACTGATAGCAAAACCCGGAGCCATTCCTAGAGTCAAACACCTGTAGATTTTCATGTGCTAAATATAGTGGAAGTCGGGTCGCCTTATCCTTAAATAAACACTACAGCTCAGGCTTTTTTTTTTTTTTTTCTTTTTTTTTTTTTTAAGAATCCTTACACTGGCTCATGCAAGCCGGAGGCACGGAAGGCCTGCGGCAGCCCCCTTTCCCCCTCGCTCCTCTGCCACCCGCTGCTATTTCAGGATCCGTGTAGAACGTCCCTCTGTGCTTCTCCCCTTCTCTTAGTCGACTCCATGTACCTGACTGTCCTCGTGCCTTTCGTCCCCTCCCCCGCGGGAGGGATCGGTTTCCTCGGCCTTCACATGATCCGCACGGGACGCGAGACGAGCCCCTCTCTCCAGCCCTGGCGGCAGAGGACGCGTTTCAGCGGCTTTATTTTCCATCCGACCTTAGACACTACTGGAAGGAAAACGATTCTTTGCTTTTTGCATTTTGTCTGCTGCTGAGTTGGGCGCAGCCCCTGGAAATGTCAGCCCAGAGGCTCAATGCCACCGTCCTCGGCTCCGAGGCTCCGTGGGCCACACGTCCAGCCTCTCGCCTGAGTGCCGGTTTTGTACCCAGCAGGGGATCAGTGGGCACGAAGGCTCAGAGGGGCAGACAGCTTGAGACGGTGAGAGGAGGGCGGAGGGTTTGGGGCCAGAGTTCCCGACGCTGCGGCCCCCCTCGCCCCTGTGTGCTCCTCACCCTGCCATCCTCATCGACTTTGGATTGCCGACAACTCGGGAAGCAAGGCATTTACTATGAAGCCGCAGGCTCGGTACCAGGAGCTCCTAGGTGTTATCCGTTCCCTGGAATCCTCTGCCCTCCAGATGGGCTTGGAGAGCTAAGAGAAACTAAGTGGCATTAAAAGCATCAACATTTGTCTGCCACGGAGTCTTTGGCTCTGCTGGACCTCGGCAGACAAACAGTAACACTCGCTACAACTTATCGAAATCCGCGAGGCTGGTTAAGGGTGTCACCTGCACTGTCGCTAATACTCGTGACGGGCGGGTGAATTGTCATAGTGTCTCCCCCAACCCTACCTCCCACTTAACGGATGAGGAACCGAGGCTCACAGAGGTTAGGCGACATGCCCCAGCCCACACAGCCTGGGCTGAACCGTTTCCTACCTGAAGCCAAATGGCCGGCCTGGGGGTCTGGGGTGCGTGCCAGTTCTCCGTCCTGGCAGCCCGCCCCCTTGCCCATTGGCCCATGGGTTGCCATATCATCATAATTCCCACTAGCGGCCAATTAGCCTCCTGCCTGAGGTGCTGCCAACTCGCATAGTTCCACAGAACTTCAGGCCTGAGTGGGGGTAAGCCTAGAGAGAAACTTCTGGAGGACTACCGGGAACTCACAGTACAATGAAGTCATTTTGCTCTTTCGCTGAACAGCTTCCCC
>JAQQSQ010002995.1:0-10004 GCA_028627145.1 Eidolon dupreanum
AAGCCTCAAAGACTTTGCCGTTTTGTCTCTAAATACTTCGACTTTCATCTCAAGCTTCCATTCTTAAATGGCAGAAGAGGACAGTCACCTGAGGAGCTTACGAAGGCAAGTGCTTGGCTTCCGTGAGTAGTGTGGATGTGAGCGTTTGGGACAAGGCTTGTGCGTCATGGTAATTTGATTTTACTCTCATTTAATATAATTTCTTCTTTTTACAAAAGATTTTGTTGAGTCTGCCTGGCTGGTATAGCACTAATTTTTGTTTTGCTCCATCAAACATAGACTAAGATCCTCAAAGTCATTTTGACAAATACTCAGCATGTTTTCTTCAGGAAAAACAAGTTGGTATAACATTTCCGGTGGGGAGCCTGCTTCCAAACCAACATCTTGGGTTTTAAATGAATCCAAAAAACGAGTCTTTTGACAAATGGTTTTCTCATTCTCAAGCTGTTTCGACAAAATTTCCATCCTGAAAAAAAAAAAAAAAGCATTCCAAATCTTTCTTCTTCAAGATCTATATTAGAATGCTTATAAAATCTCTCTCTCTCTTGTTTTTTTTTTTTAATTTGTTTTTTGTTTTGGGTTTTGTTTTGTTTTTTTTTTTGTACTTCTTGGGTAGGCGTTGCTAGCATAAAGACTGAAACTATTAAAAAATTTGTGTATTATCTCTCATTAGAGTCAGAATATCTGTTCAGCTGCCGAAACTTGAGCTGAAGTAAGAGCATTTAAAAAGACACAACAGGACCAAAATGCAGTCACTTATGCTAAGCCCCACATCACCAAACAGAGAATTAATATCTTTCCCCGGAGCGGAATCTAAAATGCCTGAAACAACTCACTCTTTGCGAGTAACTTCCTTGTCCCACCTCTCCTGCCTGGAACAATCTTCCACTTTCTACGGCTCTTCAGAGTTCCTTTCTGTCTCTAGATGGCATGCTGTCTGACATGAATCATAGAATAAAGCCAATAAGATTTAAAATTTATTCAGCAGCAGATGAATTTGTAACCAAGCAAAATTCCATAGCAACAAGTAATTAAAGTTGATTATAATTGTAAGACATTTACTCAGGGCTTTTTTTTTTTTTTTTTTTTTTTTTTTTTAATTCTTAAGAAAAAGTCAACATGAAAGAAAGACTCAGGATTTAAGAAGGCACAAGTTGGCAGCAAGTAAGAACATGCATGTTAGGGTCAGTCATTCAAAAAACGAGTACATATTTTAAGCTTGATAAAAAGCTTTTGCTTTGAGAATTCCGGCAAAGTTAGCTCCCCAGTTAATCTGGGCTGAATTCCACAAGTATGCCTCTCATCTGCTTGCAACCCCAAGTGGATGCTCCTTTAGTGACAGCGTTATCTTTGGTGCTTTGTTTTCCAGACCATTCCACGAAAGCTTGTCTTACCCGCATACACCCAGATGACAGCTCTAATTGTACTGTTTCATCTTGTCGCATTGTTTTGTGGAAAATGAATTATGAATTCAAAATTGCAATGCTAAGAACAGGCAACAGTAGTGGGTTTAAATTTTATTTAGTAAACTATAACTCTAGGTTAATACTTCCTAAAGAATCCCTTGGGAAGCTCCTCCAGTCCTTCCCACCCCCCCACCCCAAAGAAAAAGGAGTGGGTAGAGAAAAAGTCTGATCAAATAAACTTAGGAAATTTTAGAGAAGGAAAAATAGTTGGGATTCCTGTACTAAAAGACACATTAACAAAAGGAAAAACAAACTGACTTTATTAACATGTCTGCTTCACGTTTGCATGGGAGATGCTCAGGGGAGAATGAGCAACTCCCTCAGGTAGCCAACACCACCTGCTTAAATCCATCTTTAGCTAAAGAAGGTGCTTGGGTAGTAAGGGAGGCCAGTCACAGGGCAGCCACTGGGAAAGCCATGATGAACGGGGGTGAGGTTGTCATACGGATTCTAGCCCCTGCCTTCCCCGCCGAGAGGAGTTTCCTGGGATTTAGAGCCACCCTACTCTTCCCTGGTACAGATGGAGAGATACCCTCACCAATGGGGATTTCCTTCATCACATGGGAATGTCCCTTTACAAGGGTAGCTTCTACTCCATGTTCAGAGCCCTGTCTGTGTCTGCTGTTTCTCAAAATAATCAGTTTAAAATAATCCTTATGCTAAAGAGGCATATTTTGGGATGACATATTTTGCTCCCCTTTAAAATACTATATGTCCTCTCTCTCTGTCTCAGAAAACTCCAGTTCATGTTAGCATACGTTGAAGGATGGAAGGAGACAACTTAGGGGCTACAAACTTTAGTTAACATTTCATAATGTGGACAGTCTTCATTTGGAAACTGCAAAATGGGGCAGAAGGCAGGAAGCTTTTATAGAATAAAGAATAAAGGACAAGGAAAAGAAAAACAGAAACCAGCTGGTTGGCTGCGGCCACTTAGTCACTCCTGTGTGGGGAGAGAAGGAACAAGGAAGGAAGTGCAGAGCCCAGAGCTGGCTTGGCCATCGGAGACCGGCTGACAGGTTAGACTACATTTCTGCACTGGAGCATTTATAGGGACACAAAAGTCATCTAAACTCTGGTTTGCTGAAGCATTCTGGAACCAGGATCAGGACAGAACCATCCAGAACATGATGGGTAAGTCTGGCCAGAGCAAACAGAAGGCTCACAGGCATGAAAAACCACAAGGCAGTAAAGTCCTTTGAGTATGAAAAGTCTCTCAAGAACTTCTTCCTCCCACAAAATGCACGCCAGCTCCGTAACAGCACCCACCTCGGCCATTCCTACCCCACCTGCTCAAAAGAGGGCATGAGAGAAGAGACTGTGAGCAAGCACTATCCCCAGCCCCTGTCTCTCTCTGAGCCCGACCCCGACCCCTCCTGCCCACACACCACAGGGCCCTCCTTTGCTGCTGGGCCTGGCCGGTCTCTACTACAACATGATGGACAAGTAAGAGGGTAATTTTGGACTCGGGATCAAACTATAGTTCCTAATCCATTAGTAACAAAGCAGGAGTTTTGATTTGTAGCCAACGCTTGTGTTTCCAAGTGAAACTGTTCAGAACTCTGAGCACAGGAGATGAGGTTATTTATGTCCTTTAAAGCCCAGCTAGAAAGGTGTTTTGTTATCTGCCACATTCCCAGCGCCGAGCACAGCCAGTACCTGGCATACAGTAGATGCTCAATAAATATTTAAAAGGGTGTATAAATATATGCATTAATAGACTTTCTCTGGACAATCGAGCATGTAAATAAAAGTATGTAACCCAGTGTCAGTCACATAATAAACTTGTGCTAAGTGTCAGCTATATGGCTCTTAGCAATTCCAGTATTTGATGAGATAGACATCTCACCACTGATATCCTTAAGATACTACCTATCAAAAAAACTTGATCAGATATCTTAATTTCTTCAATCTTCAATCCAACCTATGTTGGCATCATCTAAACCATCACATTTTCAAAAATATATGAGCTCCAAAAAAGATGACAGAACATGTATTCTTAATGGAGGCAACCATTGGTATCAAGAAATATACTCAGCCCTTTTGTCTCTAAAGACTTAGCTTGTTCAGCCCTTTTGTCTCTAAAGACTTAGCTTGTTAGACCAAGAAGAGCATTCTCTCCTTAGTACCTGGGGACAGATGAGCATGTACCGCTGGTCTCTGGGGCCCACCCATGGGCCTCCTCAGTTGCCTTCACACAGCCTACAGCTGGGACCAGGTGCCACCATCACTTTATGGTGGCTCATGCCCCAGTCGAGCCTTCAGATGAGACCTCGGCCCTGGCCAACACCTGGATGCAACTGGTAAAGGACAGTGAGGCAGAGGGCCCAGCTAAGCCACCCTCAGGTTCCCGACCCATGGAAACTGAGGTAAAAAATTTGTGTAAGCTGCCAAGCTGAGGTGATTTGTCACCCAGAAACAGACAACTATTCCAGCATCATTTGGAAAACCTCCTCTTCCCAACATTCTTATACACTCCATTCGTTTTCCAGAGTTGCTATAACAAAGCTCCACAAACGGGGGCACTTAAGACAATGGGGAGGTGCTGTCTCACAGATCTGGAGGCTGGAAGTCTGAAACCAAAGTGTCGGCAGGGTCACACTCGCGCTGACACCTGAGAGACCCTCCCCGCCTCTTCCTACATTCCCACTCCTCGCTGTTCCTTCACTCGCAGCTGCGTTTCTCCAATCTGTGCCTTTGTCACTTGGTCATGGTGTCTGGTGTCTCTGCCTTCACACTGCCATCCTCTTATAAGGACGCCTGAGTCACACTGGATGAAGACCCACCGTACTCTGGTATGACCTCATCATGGCTTAAAGAGTCACATCTATGACCCCAGCAAGGCTGCATCCTGAGATGCTGGGGGTTGGGACCTTACCTATCTTTTATTTATTTATTTATGGTTGGGAGTGGAATTCAACCCGTAATATATACAAGGGTGCTTTTAACTACACGATGAGTCAAACAACTCAGAAATAACTAGGTTAGGCAACTCAGAAACGATTTAATCTGTTTTGACAAAGATCTTTTCACAGAGAGTAAAGGTCTGTGTTGTCCCTGATTCCTGTGTGACTGATTAAATAAGAAACAAAAGTGAGAATTGTCAGGGACATCAATCATCCATAATATTTAACCAGCACTCAGAAAACCCAGTGACACGTGACCGTAGAAACAGTGCTTCAGCCAGATGACCTTTATAATGTTTCCTGTCCCGATGGTTTTTCTCCAGTGGAGGAAGATGGCAGGACACAGAAAGGATGACATTTTGTTTCTACCACTAATGAATGCCAGGAACACGAGGTGTATGGATGTGGAAGGCCACAGAAGTTGAAGAAGAAAGCAAATGTTTGATATTGTTTCCAGGCGAACATTTTTATCGTGGCAACAAGAGTTTACATTTTAGATGATGCGTCACAACGTACATTCGTATTTCCTCCCCAGTGCTGTGCCTTTAGCCGAGTGGGTGCCCAGCTGGTGCAGGTGGGACAGGCTGGAGGGGCAGCTCGGGTGGGACCTGTGCTCGCGGGCATTGTTATCTTTCTTTTCAGATGAGCTAGGGCCTGGGGACACTAAGTTTTGCAGAGTGTCATTGAAATGACCTGCTCAAGGTCATTTCCAGGAGTTAAAGCCAGGCTGTCCGATTCATGGTCTAGTATCTTTGTCCTTAATATAATGCCTAGAACAATAGCACAAAAAGGTGTCCTCACGGGGGTGGAGTCAGGAGTCGGATCGTGGAAACCACGAAGAGGAGAGAGACAAGGAAGACTGGGTCCACACTCTCTGAAAAAGTCCAGACACAGAGGCGGGGAGCAGACCCCCCCCCCGTTCTTCCTTCAGGGGCACAGCTAGGAGGCGTTTGTCTGCTAGGTGTCCTCAGGAACCAGAAGCCTTTTCTGAATGTCACAACAGCAGTGGGCAGAAATGTTCTAACCAAGAGGCAAAGTCTCGCTGGAGAACATCTCACTGGAGACATTTTGGGAACCACGACCGTCGATTTCAACACTCAGCAGCGTTACCTCCCAGGCAGGTACCGTGGTGCCTGAGGGATCTCAGTAAGTTGGGTCACCAGGCTCTGGTCTCCCAGACAAACACTGCTCCTCTGACGTTATCTACCTTCTCCGAACATTAAAGAGCCACGCCCCTGAGAAGTCCACTGATCCCCCAAAGCACGGCACATTTGGAAAGGCACGTGGAAGACCCGCTCAGCCTTCCGCGGACTGTGGGATGGGGAGCTGTGGGCAGGTCGTCGGGAGGCTGGGCCCAGTTTCCGATCTTTCTGTAAGTAGTCAAGGATCTTGGACAGGCCCTTCACCGTGGCCTGAAGACCTCTGGTTTCTAGGATAAAAGGAGATGATCTGAATGAGACAGCATGCCATGCTTGGGACCCTTGCCATATAGCCAGCCCCAAACCCCTTAACCAATACGGAATAGGTCGGCTCTGGAAGCCCAGGTGTAGGACAGGGTCCAGACTGAGTTAAATCCACCGGTTCCGTCCCGTGTCTCCAATTCTCTCAGCCCTGCCCTCTGCAACATGTCAACTTCACCTTTGCAGAGGAAAGGTAAACCCGTAAAGCAAGAAAATGTGTCCGGCATCCTCCAGCTGACTCTCCCTCGCTCAGCCCCGGCCAGAGTGAGGTCACAAGCCCACTGGTAAAGCGGTCCCTGGGAGGGATGGCTGAGGTGGCCCTGAGCCGGCCTTCAGAGAGAGAGGACACTCCCCTGCCTCTGCTGCAGCCGCCCTGAAGTTCCACCTAATCCTAAAGACTCGACGAGTTTCACGAAATCACAAAAATGAATCACAGCAGAAGAATTAAGGAAGCCAAAGTAGCCACACAATACCAAAGAAAAATAATTCTGTACAGTTTAACTAAATCGTCCCTGGGTCTCCTAGCGGCGCTGTGTGTAACTTGAGGACCAGTGTCCATTGGCTCTTCGTGAGCCACTAAAAGGTGTTACGTGGGAACGTCATCTTCTTTGTGATGGTTTTATGCTATGGGGTGTTCCTCCTGGTACACCTGCTGTTCTCTCTTCCTGGCTTAAAGATGCTAAGAGGAGGAGGGTGGAGATGCTGCTTTGCGTCTGTCTCATACTTTGTAGTGTGTGTGGGGTGTGTGTGTGCGCGCGCGCCTGTGTGTGTACACATGTGTGTATGTTTGTGTTCCTCTCTTAGAATCAAGGCATATTATTCAATCGGAATTGGCCAAACTAATAATGAATCTCCTATTTGATTGTACTCATCAGCTTTTTCCTAGACTAAATTTTTTAAATCATTTTCGGGTTCCAGGTCAGAATTACATAGACATCTTTTGTAAGTTTATGGCAGGCCACGGTCTCTCATAAACTTACAAATGAGACACGATAGCTAGCTAGGTGACATTTCCATGATTTGTGTTATTGTCTCTAATTATTACCTTGTGTATCAAGATAGTAGTTTGTATAACGACCAAATGTTTTATTCGACTGAGTAAATGCAGTAGGCTCCTGGTACGATCGAATCGGTTTAATGATCAAGATTGTCTTTGTGACTGCTGTTTTGGCAAGGTCTTAACTTCAGATGCCACCTTCGAGTGAGGCACCCGAGAGGGCTTGGTGGCCTTCACATACGTTTGCCCCGTCACTTAGAAACAAACACTCCAAGGCCCTTCAAATGGGCTGTTTGAACACTTGCAGGAGGAGAGAATGTTGGAACTGCTGGAATTCATTTAGCCCACTACTCTCTCTGCCCAGAATACATCACCAAGTTCAGGTGCTACAAACATTCCCAAGGTAAAAATAATTAGCTATTGGCCAAATACAAGTTGAACCCCAGATCCTGCGACTCTAGATACATATAGTTTTCAGTAACTGCTTTTATGCTAATTTCTTTAGAACAAGATGCCCAGAGATGCCTTGGGCTGATAGGACTTTCGGCAGCTCCGGCGTTTAGGTTGCTAAGTACTGGAGAGGGAGGGGGAACTGACCCAAAGCACATTTGTTCTCGGTGCTTGAGGATGGCAGGCTGTTGTTCAGGACTTGGTTTTAGAGTTGAGACCAATAAAGGAACAAGCACAAAGAAATACACCTTTCATACACATCCGGCACCAGAATTGAGGGGCATGAGCTAATTGGGACTAAAATCTGTCAGACGGGCAACCCAGACAGACTAAGTACCAGGTGGCCTGGTTTTCAGAAGGTCGCTTCTCGCCCTCACAAGAATGGCATTTGTAAGGATTGTTACAGAAATGAGTCACAGGGTTATTACATGCCTTGTACCAGCTAGCAGAAAATAATATTTACGGAAATTACAGGCTCTGAACAATAAGCTTCCAGAAGGGAGAGCACGGGCAGAGCAGAGGGTATAGCCCTCAGCCCAGCAGCTCTGCCGCTAGGAAACCCTCCTGAGGAAATTGCCAGGTGCGTCTCATTCCTTATTATTTAGTTAGCTCAATTTTCAAATATTAAACATTTACAATAGAGTGTTGATTGGCTTTCAGAATGGTGTGCTATCATTAAAAATAATTACCACGGCGTCTAATAACATGGGGAACCGTTTCTAATATAATTAGCGTGGTAGTTTTCCAGGACTGTCATGACAACTTACCACGACTGGGTGACTTTAAAGCACAGGATTTATTCTCTCGCCCTCGTGGAGGCCGGAAGTCCAAAATCAAGGTGCCGGCCACGGTGTCGGCAGGGCCAGCTGCACCCAGGGCTCTAGCGGGCAACTCTTCCTTCCTCTTCCAGCTGCTGTTGGCTCCAGGTGTCTGCTGGCTTGGGGCTGCAGGGCTCCATTCTCTTCCCAGGGGATGGTCAAGGTGAAGTTGGGTTATGTCGAGAACTGGTGTCTCGTCCATGACAAAGGAGAAAATGGACTGCAGACTCAGTCCGCCAGGGAATGCAGAGGGTAAGGGGAGAGTTGGCCGGGCAGGGCCAGGTGAGGGCCGCCCTTGGGGACCAGCCTGCCTTCCAGCGTTCACCGAGGCAGACGATGCCCTGGTGCGTCCTGGGACCCTGTGGGTTAATAGAAGAAAAGTCTGTGCATTCGTTTCCCGTGGCTGCCATAATGAAGTACCGTAAATGGGTGGCTTAAAACAAAGACACTTGTCCTTCACCATTCTAGAGGTGTCAGGTGGGGTTGGCTCCTTCTGGAGGCTCTGAGGGAGAATCTGGTCCGTGCCTTGCTCCCAGCGGCTGGTGGCCTTGCTTGGCTTGTAGTCCTCGCCTGCATTGTCACATGGACTTATTCCCTCTGCCTCTGTCACTGTTTTCTTATAAGGATGCCAGTCCCTGGATTAGGGCCCCCTCCATCTCAACTAATTACATCTGCAAAGACCCTATTTCCAGATAAGGTCACGCTCCAAGGTTCTGGGGAGACGTAAATTTTTAGGGGACATGATTCAACCCAGGGCAGCTGGCACGGGGTGCTCTTAAGTCAATCCAGTGTGGCTGCAGGACAGGGTGAGAAGCCTGGAGAAGGGGGGTGGGCTGAGCAAGGAGTCATAGGGACCATCTGGAACGAGTCTGCTCAGGGCCCAGGGCCAAAGGAACACAAATGAGAAGAGAGCAGAGGGCATTTCTAAAAGAACCTGAGCAGAAGAAGCAGCCTTACCGTGAATCTGGCTCCCGGGCACGAATCTACCCAGACCCCAAAGAATTGTGCAGTCCCCTCTCTCTGCTTGTGACAACAGACAGCCCTGAGTGCGTCTGAGACAGGAGAGAAGATGGTGGTTCTCACCTCAGAGTTTTGACTGTGTCATAGGATGTACGCCAATATGTATACAGCAGTGTGTAACGTGCACGCATGCCCTGTGACACGGCATTGTTCTAATCAAAGACGTGAATCTGTCTTAGGACTGAAACTAACCAGAGAGCTTCTTATTATCTGAGAGGGATCAGAAAGGAAGGAGAGGCGGCCAGCTCCCCATTCGTGGTCAGAGGAAGTTTTGCATGATACGTTCTAAAGGGAACTCAAGAGATTAATGTACGTGGTGGGATTTGGGGTGACTTTTATCTCTTTTTTAACATAATGCTTCCTTTTATAATTCTTTTTGAAAATGCAGGGTTTGCTTCCACAAAAGCTAACTTTTAGAGTTGAGAACAGAATGTCCCTAACCGGATCCATGCCTTAGAATGGGACACAGTGACCACACCTACCCTCTGAGCCACCTGGGGCTAAACCAGGTAATGTCCCGCAGACCTGGCCCAGAGAGGGGACACAGGAGAGGGACATGCTCTGGCGAAGCAGGAAACAGAGGAGAGGGAGGAAAGGCAGAGAGAACAGGCAGGCTTTGGCACTGGCTGCCACCGTGCCGGCTCGGCCTTTGAAGCAGAAGCAAACGACCCCGTTTCCCAGTGTGACCGAGACCCAGGTACTGTGACCTGGAGAGAGCAGGAGGCCTGCTCTCCTCGCCACCAGCCCACAGAGGCGCACAGAGCAAATTCTGGCCCCCGGTGCCCGCGGCTCGGAACCCCAAGCCCTGGGAGCCCCAAGCCTGGGAGCCCAGAGACAGCGGCTTCTCCCCCCTCTCCCTCGCTGTGTCCACAGAGCCGTGACCCGCC
>JAQQSQ010000299.1:0-14772 GCA_028627145.1 Eidolon dupreanum
TTTTCTGGAGTCATTTTGGAGACTGAATGTTCTGTGTCAGTCTCAGTCTTTTGAGTTGAAATGCCCAGAGCACTCACCTGGGCTCAGGTGAGCTCCTACAGACATATCCCCTTTGGAACCAATGTTGCTGCTGGACTGGCCTTTGTTATTCTTATTTGATTGCAAGATGCACCTCAGCAACAACCATCAGGGGACTTTGGAAGGTTTATCACTCACAGGTCAGTGCAGAGTACATGGCCTGAGGTCAAGGGTTGGGTGCTTAGGGTTTCCTGAGTTTACTCTTTATTGGTCAATTTGAAACTTAAGAGTGGGAAGGGGAAAATAATGAGTCAGTTATCTAAGTCAACCAGATATCTTTAAAACAGATGAAACTTCAGGGTGGAGTGTGGCTTGGCTATTTATCTAGTCACATAGCTGGCAATGCTATTTATTTGTGATAGCAGTCTTTGAAGTGGCTGCTTTGAAGTGGATGCCTCAGCAACCAGAAACTTAATATAAGGCACTTATACTGCAGTCAAAAAGACCAACTGTCAGGGGCTTACTCTATGCTGGTGTTAGGACCAAATGGCAGAGTCAAATGAGGTTGACTTAGGTCACACCAAAAAAGAAGGTTCTGTCAATTCACGCTGTTCAAAAACAAATTTTCTGTCATTTAAGTGTTAGTTGAATTGAAGTTGTCTGAAGATCTGTGAGGGATGCTACTAAGGGAATTCCTGTCTAAGCTTTCAGCAAGCTGGTCAGCTCTGCCCCCAAGTCTTCCAGCAATCTGATCACTTCCTCCTACCCCTTCTCCAGGGTCCAGCTGCCATCACTTCCTGCCTGGACCACTGCAGTCACTTCCTCACTGGGCTCTCTTTCTCAGGAAAGGCCTAAACTCTCTTTGAAAAGCTTACCTGATTAGGTCAGGGCCACCTCAGATAACCTTTTTTATTAATTAGAAGCCAGCTGATTAGGGATCTTAATTACAACTTCAGAATCTCTTCACTTTTGCCATATAATGCAACATAATCACAGGGGGTGATATTCCAGCATAGTTACAGGTCCTGTAATATACTCAAAGAGAAGCGATTATACAAGAGTGAGGGTCATTGGTGGCCTTCACAGAATTCTGCTTACGACAGGTATATTACTAACCTCAGCATGATTCTCTGGGGAGCTTTGAAGTATAAATTACATCAGAGTTCACGGAAACTTGAGGCAAGGAAGCTTGACTTTCATATTCTCTCACCAGTCGGTCACTGGTTAAAGGCCTGCCCATGGGATGTAAACTCTCAGGTATTTTGGGCTCTCGGCAAGTAGGGGCAGAGGTCCCAGCAGCTCTCAAGCAGTTGTATAAAGAAAGTTGCATATGCAAGCCACTAAAAACAAAAGGGCATGGAAAATAAGGAAGGACACACAGAAAGAATTAAGGAATTGTAAGCGACTCTAGTATAGTACCAACAGGAGTCACTACTGTCCACCCATTCTAACATTCAGATCTACTTGAGTCTCACTTTAAGTTTACTATATCTTATCAGCTTCCTTCAAGATGGTTGTTGGTTACATTTCTCAGGGTAAGGTTACCAAAGGAACATTGGCAAGATCTGTTCAAGTCCTGTTGCTGCAGTCAGTCCTGAGGTCAAAAATGATATTCATCATTTCCCTCCTCTACCAGTTTTAGTTTCTCTCATCCTTAGCAAGCATTTATTCTAGTCTAGATGGCCTACTTTATGAAGGGACCCAGACCCTCATCCTTGAGGAGTCTGAGCCCCTGGTTACCAGATCCTTATCAGGCCATTTTGTTGCATCTGTCCATTTAGAGTTAAAACTGGGCATGAGAAGACTTGCTTCAGTGGATCCCTTGAGTCCCAAGAGCATTTCTCCTGTCCCATTCTGTAGCATCAGCTCTGTCTCCATGACAAACAATGTAAATTGCCTCAGCTAAGTGGTAACTCTTCTTTGTCTTTCATTCTACCGGCAAGAAGAACCCTAAATGACTATGCGGCAGCTGTAGCTTTAAGTTTGTTAATACTCTTAAGGTGCACTATGGTAGAAGCATTTCTCTGGCAATCAAGACCTGTAGACTCACAGAACCCATACTTATGGAGACAAGAAGGATAAATTCTCCAAGTGGGTCACTAGAAATGACAATGAATAGTGCCACTTCTATTTCCATTACTTGGTTTCTGGGCCCTTGTGTTCTATTTATGCAGGGCACAGCACTATATAAAAGCCACTGGTGTAACATCCTTAAGAACAGTGGCCCGAACTTGCAGAGAGTCATTTATAAACTGGTGCCATAGCTGTATCTTTAAAAAAGCATTTTTAAGATCACTCCAGCTCTCTATCAGGCAAGCTGGGACTGGGTGTTGCAGTCTGTAGTATGACCAATTAATCTTGTGGTCATTGGCCTATGCTGTGACTCCTTTGCTCGTAATTGGCTCCTTTTGTTATGCAAAGTGAGGCTTTGTTATGCAGGACCCCAATATATTGTGGGCAAGGAAGTCAGGCTAAGAAAACATATTGATCCCTGTCTAGATCAATCACTGCTCCTTCCAGGGAGGAAGAAATTCAATGCAATCAGCTTGCCACTATGGGGCTGATTGGCCTCCTTGAGGGAAAGTACCATATTGAGGGCTAAGTGTCAGTGCCTGCTAGTAACAGACCAGACATTTAGCAACAATAGCTAAATTAGCCCAGTGAGAGAGAGTCTATGCTATGGGGCCCTACATAACATCTATCTTGGCCATCTTTGTTTAGGTACCAGGTAGCTGGCATTAGAAGTCTGACATTTTGGGCAAATCCTTAGGGTTTAATGCCTCTTCTGTAATGGATCCACTCTGGTGGACATTCACAGGAGATATGAAGATCCTCACTATTAGGCCCACTCTTATCGGCCCCCCAGACTGTCACCTCCCCAGTTTTACTCCTCACAGATCTCTGACCAACCAACCTAATTATTCATTACAACTTATAAGCAATGATTGACTAGGGGAACAGTGGCAGAACTGGTCCACTCCTGTGGGGTATGTGTTGTCCGTAGAGAATTTACAAACAATAATAAAAATGCCTAATTTCATTTTTAATGATCACTGTGACTGATTTCACTGCCCCTCCCCCTAATGTGGTATCTCCCAAAATGATCTGCCTAACAGTACGTGATATCTTTACTCCAGATCTTTTTTTTTCTTCAGACAAATGGATGATTAAGTGTGCTGCCTGAAACTCAGCCCACTAGGAGGATTTCCCCTCACCACTGTCTTTTAAGAACTCCTGCATGGGGCTGTAGCACAGACCATTTCATTTGTGGCTCTCTCCAATAAGTTGACATCCATGAACCATTCCAAACTCACCAAATATTACAATAATTAAGTTCACCTTGTCTCTGGTTACTAAGATCTGCCACTTGGCCTCTACTATTCCGGAATCCTACCATTCCCATTGTCATTAAGGAGAATGGTTCTATAATAGCATCTGGAACCAGTGTCCCTGGGCGATGGATGACCCCACAACTAAATGTCTTGGGTGCTGTGTCCCCCTCATTAGTATTTTCCTTATCTTGTAAGTAAAAGAAGTATCCTCTGGGCCCTCACCAGGAACATAGTGGGTCCTTGAGTTTTGAATGATTGATTAATTCTGACATGTTCTTATCTCTAAGCCTTTAAATACCATTCTTAACTCTTTGCCAAGGCATTTTTGACATCACCACTTCTATTAATGTGGGTCATTTCTCTCCACAAACTCCTAAAAGCCATGTCAACAGCACATTAGGTCTGGTTCTATTTGAAAGACTTTAAATCCTGCCAGATAGGATAGTGCTCTCATACTAACAAACTCTCCTTTACCCAGGTTAGTATACTGTCCCCAAATCAGGTCCGGCACCCTCAAGATCAAATCCTAGACTTGTTAGCCAGACCTTGAAGCTCTTTCAGTGAATACTCTCTCCATGGCATGGCCAGTAATTCCCTAATCAGGCCAAAGTGAGACTTGTCCCTTGCTGTTGATATAGTGGCCAGGAGGGGAGGAGGTTGCCAAACTTGAGGAGGGCAAATGTGTCTTGAGGAGAGTAAGGCATTTCCTCACTTGAGGCCTTATGTAGTTTTCAATCTTCTAGCCAGGGGCAAGAGGCCATTTCAGCTGACCCAGAGGCTTCAAGTTCTCTAGTGCGTCTATCCAGTTATAATCATTACAAGTCTCTGGTTCACACTCCTTCCTCAACAAGGCTTTAGACTCTGATCTAGGAGACTGTAAATTCAGGCTTCTCTGAAGTTCTGCTACTCTTCCACTTAGGTGTTGGTCTGTTCTTTAGCGTGCTATGTCTTTTGGTTTCTGGAATTCAAAGTGTCTTTAAGTATTGCTAAGGAGGCCTTCTGACTTTTATACCTGAGCCTGTCATTTTCTCTTCAATGCATCAGTGATGCCCAGAAATAACCAATTTCACAGTTCTTATCATTACCATTTCCTTCCTACTTCTCAGAGAAATTACACAAGCCACTGCCTTTCCTTTTACTGTGTCCTATCCAGATTCACCACAGGTGAAAGTCTTAGTGATTGCAACACAGCATGACTAGGGCTATCAGTACTCCACTTATGCCAGTGAGGAAGTCTTGGTTGTCTTCTTATTGGCAAGTGACTCAACTCAAGAGATTCTTTCTTAGAGTGAACTTCCCAGGACTCCTTTCAGAACTGACTGTCTTAGGCTCAGTTCCCTAAAATCAAACACTGAGGCAAGGATTTGTGAACATGCGGTTTAATAATGAGGGACTTCTAGGAGAAACTTCTGGAAATGAATGAAGAAGAAGGAGGGTGAAGCAAGTGTGCAGTCTTAACTTCAGCATGTCCTATTGGTACCTCTGGACTATAGATTACCCCTCAAGTTAGACCCACTAGAGACAAGAGAGACGGGCTTCCTGTACTCATGCAAGTCAGCGGTTGCCTAAGGGTCCCTCTAGGGGAAGGCAAACTCCTAGGCACTCTGTCTCCCTGCAAGTGTGGGCAGGTTGGCTCTGGTAACGCTTGGGCAGTGCTCTGAAGAGAGTCACTGGTGTAGGTTGTTAAAAGAAAAACACAGAAGCTGGGGGGAAGGCCCTCAGGAATAGTAAAAAGAATCTAAAGGGATCCGGGTGGAGCCCCACAAAATGTTCATTACGCTGATCAAAGAGGCATAGTGATATTTCAGCTATTCCAAGAGATTTTCTTGATTACGTGAATAGTTGGATCACTGGGTGAGGGAGGAGAGCAAACCACAGGCATATGGACAACAGCAAGACCAAGCCAGTTAGGTCTCTCCATTATGTCTTTGTGTTATTGAATTGGAGTGATGAGAATGTTCTCTTTCGTGTATGTGCATGTGTGCGCATTTCGTGGTTTGTGACTCCTCGGTGTTGGTAGGTGTCTTCTGACACATGCTTTATTCTTTACTATTTAATTGACATCAGGTTTAATGTGTCCACATTCTAATATTAGTGGTATATAAGAAGGGTATAGCTATTCCTGTCTTTCGCTTCACTGTGGATAAACTTCCATATTATGTCTATTTATAGAAACACAAGGCAAATACAACAGTAGATATAGATCTGAGAATTAATGAGCACCAGTTTAAGGCCTGATTTATAAGCACCTGAGAGAGTTTCATGTATAACTATAGGTTTAAAGAATGTTCAACTCTTAGAAATTATCCAGAATGAGAACTTTTATGAACAGAGCAAAGTTAACCAAGTGACATTCATTTATTCAGCAAATATATGTTGCACACCTATTATATGTCATGCATTTTATTAGGGAAGAAACATATAGTGATGCATAAGACACAATCCTCTTTGAGCTTATAAATTAGTGGAAAAAGCATACCAGCATATAGTTACATAATGTGAACATATACACATATAATATATAGTTGTGCTGGATGTAGACATATACAGGTTAAAACAAGGTATAGAATAAAGCTGCTAGAGGATGCCCTGCTTCAGCCTCAGGAACACCATGATTAAAAATTATGGACACGGAAGCACACAGTCTCTGGTTTCTCCCTTCCAGAGATGTGGTGGGAATATTTTGTTGCATCTACTTCTGACAGCCTCCCAAGCCTTGATTATGACACAGAGAAGACAACTTAACCACATAGCCTAATAAAAGAATGTTAACTCTTGGAGGAGCTACTGCCATCACCACCAACAAATATTTATTTGCTTTTGTGGCAAGATGCTGGGGGAATGGGGGTAGATAGGAAGCAATCTCCTTTACAAAGACTTTCCTGTTCTCTCCAGCTAAATTTTGGGGGAGAAAAATTATGGTAACATGCAAAAGTAATTATAATATTATAGGTCTAGGTCATTAGTAATATAATTGGGATAATAAGAATGCTTTGCAGCTGTACTATCAAGGAAGGGTAGAAATGAAAAAAATTGAAGACATTCCAGAATAATGAATGAATGGATGGATGGATGAATGAATGAATGAATTGAGCATCTATTATATGTAAGGCACAGTGTCAGGGCTGGGAGACACAAGAGTGAACAAGGCTGATATAGTCCTGTCTCTTCTAGCTTTTGGGGTGGCTTCTGGAGTTCCTTGGCCTGAGGCTGCAGGACTTCTTTATGAACTTATATTGAACATATGTGTTTTTTGTAGCTGCTTCCACACTTAAATGAAAGAAAATGAATTTGAAATATATGAATTCATGTAAATAAAGAGAAAGAGCTAACAATGGACTAGTGATGTCGACAAAGTTTTGGAGGATAGTAAGCAGAGGGAGGAGTGAAAAATAACTTTAATAGAACAGAAAAAGCTGAAATCTTACATGGCTGTATAGGAAGATGACAAAAAAAGAAGAAGCCTATTTCCTGTAAAACCCCAGGAAGGGTCAGTTACCCTAAAGCAGTGGAAGCTAAGGGTAAGAGATCAGGCTGAAAGCAAGGATTAGTTGAAAAACTGCATATAAAACAGATTCCACTTCCTTTCCCTCATGTTTCATAGATAAGAAATGAATTTTCCTCCAGCCTCTGTAGGACACCAGAGATTTTAATCTGAAGAAATTGAATGAGAGAAATTACCCTGTTCTTAACACCAGGTAGAATGGAGGATGGGAGAAAGGTGCAGGAATGTTAGAAGGCAAAATAAGTGAGAATCTGCACACTGAAAGGCAGAGCCCCACTCCTCCAACCCCCACCCCCAACCCTAGGCATGGACTTTCAAATACAGAGGGGCATAGGCAAACTGTTATTAACACACAAAAACCCCAAGGTTTTTTTGAGGTGTTGTTCCCATGGCCCCTTTCTGCAGAATTGCTTTTCTAGTCTCTGTATTTTATGATACTGGCTTTCTTCCAACATATAGTGACACTTGATTGTCCACTCATATTTAATTGGAATACTAAAGAGCCAACTAAAGCTCTGTGTGCACAGACTGATTTGACCACTGACGGGCATTTGTGCAAGGCCCTTAGTGATTTAAGAGACCGAAAAATATCAGTTTGTATACTTTATTTTTGTTCTTATGGGATCATTCTATTTCCCTAGAGAAGTATCTTGTGTTTTTGCCTGGAAAGTATAATGTTGGTTGCTACCACTTGGAGATAAACAGGGCAAGGTGGCTGGCAAAGCAGAGGGGAGAAAACAGACATCTGCAAACCAAAGAGTGAGACCTCAGAAGAAACTAACTCTCCAACACTTTGATCTCGGGACTTTTAGCCTCCAGAATTGTGAGACAAATTTCTGTTAAGCCATCCAGTCTGTGGCACTTTGTTATGGCAGCCTTAGCAAACTTATATATGAGAATAGATGCTTTCCTGATAAGATCAGGAACAAGGCAAGGATGTCCTCTATCACCACTTCTATTCAACAACTTGCTGAAACTCCTAGAAATACAATTAGACAAGGTGAGGAGATAAAACATATAAAGATTGTGAAGAAAGAAATAAAACTGTCTTTGTTCACAGGTGGCATGATTGTCTATGTACAAAGTCCCAAAGAATCAATAATAAAAAAAACTGCTGGGAACTAATAAGCTATTATCACAAGGTTTCAGAATACAATGTTAATATATAAAAGTCGGTTGCTTTCTTATATACCAGTAATGAACAATTGAAATTTAAAACACAAAATCATTTACATTAGACCCCAAAAATGAAACACTTAGGTATAAATCTAACAAATTATAAGATCTACATAAGGAAAACTATAACACTCTGATGAAAGAAATCAAAGAAGATGTAAATAAATTGAAAAATATTCCATGTACATGGTTAAGAAGATTGTCTCAATATTGTTACAATGTTCATTATTCCCAACTCAATCTATGGAGTTGATGCAACCCCTATCAAAATCCCAGCAAGTTATTTTGTGAATATACATATATGCATTTATATATGCCTAGACTGTAACCAGAAAGATCTGTAAGAAACTGTTAACATGATTGCCTCTAGAAATGAGGCAAGGGATATGGGCGGAGATTGCTTTTAAACTTTTTGTAATTTTTGAATTTTATAACACGTATGTTATGTGTGCAAAAAAACTTAAGAAAGAATTTATACAAGTTCACAAAAGTACTAAGGGACAATAAGGGACTAAATCCAGGTCTTCTGAACTGTAAGGTGGATAAGAGAAAGGTTTTCTCTTTGTATGGGATGGTAGTGACCGAGAGGGATGGAAAGAGCCATGTGGTTGGATTAGGAGTGGACTAGGCAGAGTGCCATGCTAGGGAGTGTGGATCTCATTCTGTAGATCACGGACAGTTGTCCAACTTTTATGCAGAGGGAAATTTGATCAAAGGAATATTAGGGACTTTATTTCTCTCCTCTTTGACCACTGTCCAGAATCCACCTAGTCAGCCTTCAAAGTGGTGAATTAGAAGAAAGAGGAATTCTGTAAGAATTGAAAAAGTAAGATACAGAATGATTCTCTTTTAATAGAAGCAGACAGCTCATTTAAGTATGCCTCAAATGGCTCCAGGAGTAATTGGAACACCTAGTAGAATAGGAGTTGATGTAGAGAAGACTTGATCAGTAGCTAAGGAGGGAGCATACACATGACCAAATAGCAATTGGGAGACAGGGAGAAGGTCTGAGGAAGAGCATCAGGAACAACTCTAACATTCCTGGTTACCCTTCACACTGATTGTGGAAGCTGTGTTCAGATTAGAATCACTTATCAGCATTATGAAAGAATCTAGGATCTAAAAGTCATTGCATTTGAACAAGTAAGCCTAGCTGTAATGCAATAATTTGCATTTATATAGCAACATTCATCTAAGGCAGAAACGTGTTTCCCAGCATTAACTCATTAATCCTCACAATGTCCTTGTGAAGGAGCTGGCCAGCATGATTTTCTCCATTTCACAAATAAGAAAAATGGAGCTGCTGAGAGGGTAAGTGATTTGGGTGAAAATGGATTGGCTCTATATTGGGTATTAATACTAGTATTACTACAAGTGTCTTGGAAATAAGTTATAAATGATTGATTCAACATAGTTTGGTGTTTAGATTTCTCAAAAATTTTAAATAAGTGAATATATTACTTTGGCTTTATAACCAACAGAATCTGATTATTATTCAGTCTTTATTCACTCTGATGAATAGCAAACTTTGTCTCATGGATTTCAAAGCCATATTTCTCCCTGACTATTAACTTTAAAGCCCAGAGGTCATAGACTCCAAAATGAATTATAAGGTCAGGGAAAAAAAGAAGAGAAAGTCACTTGACTGAATAGGGAACATACCAGCAATTCATTTTTTTTGAACCTCCAAAAGGCCTACTTTAAGACAGAATTTGGGTGCAAGTGTTTTATTCAGAGGCTGAAGCATATTGAAGGAGTGGAGAAATAAGACAGAGAAGAAAAGAAAGTCAGTAGGGATTCCTTAATGAGCATTTGAAGGAAGGAATGACTTGATCGGGAGCTAAGAAAATGTGAAAATGGCTCTATGCACTAAGGACCTATTGTGAGACAGTGTAGACCACACCTCAGAATTGTTTCACCCAGGAGCAAGGATACTGAGTTTTTTATCCACCAACTACTGCCCCTCTTTAGTTGAGAATTGTTCCTTGGCACTTTCGGCCTGCTCTGTGCCCAGACTGAACTATATTGTGGCCAGGGAAAGGCTTCAGGCTGAGATATACTAGGAAGCTGAAGTGTAAGTGCCTGTCATTAAGCTTTTGATTGCTGAGGCATCCATGTCAAAGACATCCATCCGAAATAAACTGAATGCCAACTGTATGACACAGCTACTATAAAACCAACCAGATAAAAACCCTTAACCCAGGTCATTGGCCTGGGAATGTGTGCGTGTGTGTGTGTGTATGGGGAGGGGGGTGTCTACAGGTAGTATGGGCCCAGATGAGTGTCTCAGGTATACCTAATTATTGCATCACTGTCAATAGGCCCAGAGACCAACACAATAGAAGCCTTCAGCAAGTAAGAAATATCACACCTAAAACTGCTGGTGACCTCAGGGTTGGCTAAAAGGATAAGATCAAGATCCTGACTGCATCTGTTACAATAGTCAACTATTCAACACTTATTGAATACCTACTATGTGCCTGCCATTTTGCTAGGTGTAGGGCTACAAGATAACAAAGGCATAGTGATTTCTCTGAAACATAAATTATATTCATGGCATTTCTAAAACTAACCTCCAGTACTTCAGATCTCCTTTAAACTGCTACAATATTATGAAATGTAGAGAAATTTTTAAGCCGGAGATGGAAAAATATTGAACAGCCTTAATAAATTCTATTCAATTTGGTTGACTGAGGGAGTGATACTCTAGCCTGTTTCTGCCATCTCTTCCCAATATCTAAGTTACAGGGCTTTGGTTTCATGCTAGAGCATAGCAGAATCCTCTTGATTTATCCTATTGCTTTTGCCACTTTTCAATTAAGTCTTCCCTAATAGGCATAATGTCTATTTGGCTTCAGATTTCTTCATTTGTCCTAGATTAAATAACAAATATACCTGCTTGTTAACTCCTTTGCCTACCTTTTCTCTTTTCAATCTGATTTTCCCTTTTAAAATTCTTTCCAGTGCCTGTGAGCTCATTTAAGATTTTCCTTTGCTGTCCCAGTGCCCTTGTAAATGACTGGCCTTTCCTGACAATTTCTGATCTCTATTTAAATTTACCGATATTTTAATGTAGTGCTGAAATTCTCTGTTCTTTTCTAACTTCCAAGGTAAAGCTAGGTGCATTTTTCCTTGGGCTAGTAGATTGTTAGTGAGAAATGACAAGCCCTGTTTGCTCTACCTCACAAATGTATCCCAAATAGCATTTATGTATTTTAAACATGGTCCTCAAGCGTCGGCCTTTTCTTTCCTATAATTTGGCCCGATGGAATAATCATGACAAGATTCTCAGTTTAACATGGAGGCAAAGGTGATATGTTATTTAGACATAAGACTATTTTTTCTGCTTAGTACTTAAATCATGATTACATTTCAAGATAGTGTTTTGAATAAGGGAACAGAGTAATTTTGGTGGTTGGAGGATTATATTTCTGTTATACTTCTGTTAACTTTATGGTTAGTGTCTATGCTTACCATTGTACAACTATCTTCTTGGCCATCTTTGTGCTTTCTGGTTGGGGTCAGACATTAAGAGGTATGTATGCATGTGTGTGTAGGTATGTGCAGGCACACATGTGTGTCTGCAGTGATAATCCAAGAAGGAAGTCAAATGAGCCTGCAGTGTGTTATCCATTATTCATTATTACTGCCACATTTAGGAACTCGGAAAGCTGAGAGTTAATGCTGTATCTGCTTGGTTTGATAGCCCTTCCTTAAGGTGGCTAACTGAACATCAAGAAAAGACACAGAAGATAAAATTACATAATTGTAGACAGTAAAAGTTGATTTCCTCCCTCACCCATAGAAACTGTCTGAGGAGGTGATGGAGTATGAGGTGCAGATTCAATCTATAACTCACAGACTGAATGTTCTCATTTTGGTAGCATTTGGCAACCTATTATGTTAACATTTGGGAAAAGAGTAAAAGAGTGGAGATGTAGTCTTTTCATCATTTCAGAACACAATTCTAACTGGAAATCACAAGCCTTTCAAGAATCTTGGTCAAAAGGAAAGGCAAGAGGGATAAGTGGCTTTGAAGAGCGCACTGTAATTGTTGAAAAAAACTTTACATGTAACTGGACCAGTGCAGTTCAAATCTGTATTGTTCAAGGCTTGACTGTATTTTTCTAAAGATATTTGAAGCTACAATCATGAAGAACATAGGTGCCTGGTGGACCCTTGTGAACTGCAGCTCTTGGGAAATGTAGTGCTTTTTAGTGGTAGAAAAGTATACTAGGGACTTTTGGAGAAACATGGCGGAGTGGGAGATGTCCACAATCACTCCCCTTGAAACAACAATAAGCTAAACTCTAAAATTCAACAAAAAACACCCAAACTGCACACCAGCACGGCTGAGCACGGGATCTGTGCATAAAAACTACCACAGGTCAGAACGCTGGGTGTCAGGGTGGTGGACTGGGAAAAATAAAGAAGCTTCCTATTACAACTGCTAGAGCTCCCTGTAGGATGAGGTGGAAGGGAGAAGGTGCAGCGAGTTCCCTGAACAGCCCTGCCTGATAGTTCCACAAATCTGGTGGCAGGGCCCAGTCATCAGGACAGAAAACAGAGAAGCAGGATGGCAGAGAAACAATAGTTGATTTTTACCAGCCCCAGTTACAAAACCAGGGCTGAGCCGCAGCACCCAATTCCCAACCCAGAGGGCCTCTCCACTCATACCCTCTGAGACCGATCACTGCAGAGCCCCAGGGGAATCTGAGCAAATGCTACTACAACTGTTGCTAACATTGACAGGAACTGAAACTGAGGGTAGTGAGTGTGATTCAATATCTACAAGAAAATAAAAAGTAATTTTTAAGGCTTTGTATAAAGCAGGGATCCAAGAGGCTTGTATGTCACCTACTGGAAACCAAAAGAAAAGCACTTTCTTTGCAACAGCTAAAGAGAGACCTTTACATAATAAATCTTTCTGAAAAAAAAAAAAAAAGCAGAATACATTTCAATTAATGCCCAGGTGGAGAAATAGTCCATTAAACACCATGAACAACCAAGGTGACAAGACATCTCAGAAAGAAAGAGAAAAATCTCCAGAAAATAGCTTACAGACATAGAAACATATGGCTTAAATGACAGAGAATTCAGGATGGTGCTTCTGAAAAAACTCAGTGATATCCAAAATGAATCATGTCAACAATTTCAGGAATTGAAAAAAACAACTAGACGAGCAGAGCAAGGAGATTGGAACCCTCAAAAAGAACAGAATAGATCTTCTGGAGATAAAGAACACACTACAAAAGTTGAAAAATGAAATAACAAGCTTTGGAAATAGAGTTGACCAAATGGAGGAAAGGATAAGTGGTATTGAAGACAGAAATCTAGAAATAATTCAGAAGGAAGAATAGAGAAACCAAAGAATGAAAATGAAAAATAATGAAAGAGAAATACAAGAACTAGCTGATATCATCAGGAAAGGAAACATAAGAATAATGGGAATTCTCAAAGAGGAGGAAAAGGAACAGGGTCTAGAAAGCATTTTAAGACAAATAGTTGACAGGAATTTCCCAAATCTAAGGAATGAGCTGGAGCTGGGAATTCAAGAAGTCAACAAAACAGCCAATTATCTGAACCCAAAAAGGCCTTCACCAAGACACATTGGATTAAAATGATCAAAAATCAACAACATAGATGGAATTCTCAGGGCAGCCAAGGAGAATAAAATGGTAACTTATAAAGGAAAACCCATTAGATTATCCTTGGACTACTCAGTGCAGACCTTACAAGCCATAAAGGAGTGGAATTGAATATTTAAACTATTAAGTGAAAGGAACTACCAGCCTAGAATAATGTATCCAGCTAAGTTCTCTTTTAGATATGAAGGAGAAATTAAGATCTTTTCAGACATACAAAAATTGAAGGAATTCTCCACTACGAGGCCTTCACTACAGGAAATTCTGAAAGGGGTCAGCTCACCTAAAAGAAAATAACAACAACAAGATACATAATTAGGAATAAAGTGACTATCAGGCAAATGGAAGCAGCAGAGTGCAACCCTTTCTAAGAACAGGGCATTATAAGCTTAAATAATAATAAGAGAATTGCTATAGCAAGATAGTAACGAATGTTCAGCATAGATAGGGAAAAATTGAGACAACAATGATGAAAACGAGGATTCAAAGATCCAAATTCACAAAGAGTAATGGAGATAAGGCATGCTTAGAAGAAAGTGGACATATTACCTAAAGCATTATACAAAGTTAATGTAATCCCCATCAAAATCCCGTTGGCATTTTTAAAGAAATAGAGCAAAAAATCATCAGATTTGTATGGAAGCACAAAAGCCCCTGAATTGCCAAAGTCATCCTGAGAAAAAAGAACGAGGCTGGAGATATCACTCTGCCTGACTTCAAATTATACTACAAAGTGACGGTAATCAAAAAGCATGGCATTGGCAGAAAGAACCAGTGGAACAGACTCGATAGTCCAGAAGTAAATCCATATTTATATGGACAAATAATTTTTGACAAAAACGCCAAAAACATTCAGTGGAGAAAGGAAAGCCTCTTCAATAAATGGTGCTGGGAAATCTGGAAGGCCAGCTGCAAAAGAATGAAACTAGACCGTTGTCTATCACCACACACCAAAATTAACTCAAAATGGATTAAGGACCCAAATATAAGACCGGAATCAATAAAACGTATAGAAGAAAACATAGGAACTAAACTCAAGGATCTTGGACTTGAAGAGGATTTTGTGAATTTGACTTCGGAGGCAAGGGAAGTAAAA
>JAQQSQ010000300.1:0-14771 GCA_028627145.1 Eidolon dupreanum
GTAAGCCTTAGTCATGGGTTGCTGCAGGCGTGTGGCCACAGGGGACCGTCTGTGCCTGAGGCTATCAGTGGAGATAGCTATTTAAGAGGTTTTACTTTTACATCTGAGCAGCCAAATTGCGCATGTAACAATGGGGACCAATTATTGCACAACAGAGCGTCCCAGATGAAACGCAGAGAGTGTGTGTTTAATATGCAATGAGTGACACTACCTTCTCCTAAATAATGAGACATTTCCATGCTGTTTTGGAGAAGGGAGATTTTATTGAGTTTTCGTTGTTTGTGAAAGTGACGTGTACAATCATGTGATCCAAACAGTGAAACGAGTGATAATAAAATGTCACCATGTAGGTTCACATATGTGGGATGTATAACTTTTCTGGGTTCGAAGTATCACTTACATGCTTTTTTTTCTTTGGAAATCGGGTCTTGCTGGCTTTCGTTTTATCTTCTCAGGCTATCAGTGGGCCGAATGGATGGATTTAAAAAATCCACCCTGTTGACAGTTGTCATCCGGAATTTAAACTGAGGCTAATTTCCCTCAAGGTTCTTTAAGTCTCCTGTCTTAGCGTCCAGCAGAAGTCCCTGGCAAGCACACGTCATCTCCTCAGCATAGTTCGTAGAGGAAAAAGTGAGGCCCAGAGCAATAAAGGGATTTGATCCAAGATCCCAAAATGAAAGGACTGAATGGTCAATGGAGAACTTACTGAAAATTTAATTTTTAATAACTAAAAGGCAATGAAAGTAGAAGAGGCAAAAATTCAACATGCAGCTTTATTAAAGAAGGCAATTCTATTAGAAAAAAATGCGATTAGCATTGAATCCTTAATGTCCTATGGCAGCTTAGTTTTTATTGGTCAAATTTAAAGTGACCGACTCATCCTGGTTTGCCCAGAACTGTCCTTTTTTTTTTTTTTTTGCACTGTAGCATTCAGGAGGAAGTCCCAAATTCCAGGACCCCCTGCATGCTGGGCAAACAGGGACAGCTGCTCATACTGAATATGGTCCAAAAAAAAGCTACGATTTTTGCTTATAGGGGTAATTATCTCCCTAATTTTTCTGGCACTGCGTTCAAGACTGGAGTGTGACTTACTGTAGCCTCAAATCCTGCAAGGAGAGACGCAAGAAGGGTCGGCAAACTTCCTCTATAAAGGACAAGACAGTAAATTGTTCAGCCATTGCTGGTCACAGATAGTCTCTATGACACAGTCCTCCCCTCTCTACCCCCCGCCTTTTTTAACAATCTTTTGAAATTTTTTTTTTTTTTTTAGCTTTCAAGGTAAATAAAAATAGGCTGTGGACCCGATTTGACCTCCATGCTAAAGTCTCCCGTGGGGCATTGCTGTGCAACAGAAATATACTCTGAGTCCCATGTAAAATTTTAAATTTTCTAGCAACTACATTGAGAAACGTAAAAAGAAAGTTAAATTTAATTTGAATAATGCATTTTAACCCTGTATATCCTAAACATTATCATACCATTTTAACACATAACTATATAAAAATTATTAATGAGCTATGTTGCATTTTCCGGATGCTAAGCCTTTGACATCCAGACTAGTCACGTTCCAAGTGTCTAATAGTCACGTATGACAAGTGGCTGCCATATTGGACGGCACAGCTCTGGAGCGTCTTTGACAAGGGTTCACTCTCTAGCCCATTAACCTTCAAGAGCACAGGGAGAAAAATGAAGATCTTAGAATTGGAAGGCAAATTAGAGATCACCTTCATTTTGCAAATGAGGACCAGAAGGGCTAAGCGGTTTGCCCGCAATCACACAGCGAGTTTGGCAGTGGCACTTAGTTCTCAGCACCTGCCAGTGGCCTTCCGTCCACCCTGTGAGCTGTCCGAGGTATGTAGAGGAGTCATTAACAGCCCTTTGCCTGCGGCGGGCGGGGGGTGGGTGGTCATCAGGGAAGTGGTTGGCTTTTCTGGTCACATGACGTGTTTATGCCGTGCGTAGCTCAGCATCAGGTCCTGCTTATGGCGTGTGGCAGACGTGTGAGAGGTGTGGTCGGCGGAAGGGCCGCTGTCTGGCCTTAGGGAGAGGGGCAGGGAAGGGAAGATGCTTGCTCTGGTCACCTGGACGACGCAGACCACAATATGTGCACCTGTGTCATGCCTGCATCGTGCGACGGCGCTTCTGGACCATCTTCTTGTCTCTGCTCAGCCTCATAGGTGCAGGGTGGGGTTTGGAGGCTGGTGTGGAGGTTAGGATGCTGAACCTTGGTTGTTCTCTTTCCCTGAGACATATTGGTCCCTTGGGCGAAAGGGTGGGCAAAGCTCAGTAAATAATAGTTGTGTAATCAGAGTGAATGGAAAACAGAAATTCCATTGCTTTAGAGTAGCCCAAACCCATGCCTTTCTTTGAGCATTTTCTTTCTTTTTGGTCAGTCTGCATGTTTCTGTTTTGGATCTGACTCTTTTCCTCCTCACTTCAGGGAGTTGCAGACCAGCTAAAGAGTTTTATGAATAGGAAAGCCCTGTAGTGCATTTAGCTTGGGAAAATGTCCTTTAGAATAGATTGTTTCTGAGTCAAGTGTATAAATATTCTGGCTCAAGACTATACCCTTTTTTCTTAATGAATTGGTCTGGCAGTAGTTAAAGCCAAGTGTGGTCTAGCAGAGTGTTCCAGAGAGAAAACTGAATGGACACAAAGCCCAGTCACAGTTTTCAACTTTATATAATGTGTTTCGCAATATGTTAGAAACCGAAGTTTATGACAAACTGGCGGGACCTGTTGTGTAAGTCTGAGGGTTTGGAAGCAGCTCGGTGTCTTCTCTTAGCTGAACTTCCCCTACTTAGTGGATTTGAAGACAAACCCTTGCTGAGGGGCCTGCTCATTCTTCTGGCAGGTCATTCAAGTTTCTCGACCCTGTGGTCAGCTTCCAGGCTAGTGAGCATAAAGAAGGGATTTTTCATGGACCACTTTAAAAGAGGGCTGTTAATCAATTTTTCTTATTATTTTATGCCCTGTGCTTTTTATACTACCCCCACCAGCTGGTTAATCATGCAAAAGCTGAACACTTCATTAGCTAGTACATGTTCGCCCATGGGCATTTCTGTAGTAAATTAGTTCTTTCTATTTATACAGGTAAGTCATGGCCGAAAGTCTGACAAGGTGTCAAAGGTAAGGGTTAGAATTAATTTCTTTTTTTGTTTCTTTGCCTTTTTTTTTTTTTTTAAGTATTTGAGAGAACTCGTTTTTAACTCTGAGCTCTAGTGATGCATGATGACTTTTGAATTAAAGAGGAAATGGAAGGGAAGTCTTTTTCTGGAGGGTTTAGTGTTATAGTATAGGGACGACTAATGTGAATTTTGGTGCTACCCTTGGGTTTCAGGGAGCAGAGTTCTAGGGCATTAGTATTTTTTCCAGGCAAGGTCTGGAAAACTATTGTCAAGAGGCTCCTTCAATTCAAGCAGAAGAAAGAATGGAAGCTCGACAGGGTCAGCAATAAACCTACCCGAGCATCGATGCCATAGACTCGTGTAGTTGGATATATGACCTGGGTACATACCCGTAAACGACATAAAGGTGGTTTTTCTTTGACATTTTATGCTAATTCCTGGAAATTAGAACAATTATTCTTTACCAGCTTTATTTTGTCAGGAAAAAAAAAACTCCTTGTGTTTTTGAGGGGAAATAATGATGACTAACTTCTGAAATTTGCTGTTCCTAAAGATACAAAATTCAACCCAGAAGTTTCTCTCCCTTCTCTCCTGAGAGGAATGATTTTTAGTAAGAGTTTCTACAATTTTGAAAATTCTGCTAAACAGGCAAAGCTCAAGCCTCTTCCGAACTTGGCATCAAATCCTGATAAGTCTGTACTCCAAAGGTGGGTGGGCTTGTGTCTGTAAGCCACAGGTCTCTACGTATATGAGCAAAGTTTCTGTCTCCCCCACGCGTTCCCCGAGACTGCCTTCTGCAGACCCTTCCCCGCCGAAGCGTCTTCTGGCAACGTGCATTCTAGTTGTCTCCTGCTCTGAGGTTTTAAGTCCTTCCAGATGTCTGTGTGAAGAGGTAATGGCGGGAGAGGCTGCATCCATTCCTTCCATAAGGCTGAAATAAGGTGTTGTTTCGTTAGGTCTGTATCCTTTTGTAGGCTGTGTCGAGAGGAGGAATATGCGTTGATGGAGGTGACGGGTGTGGAGGTTGCAGAAACATTTTAGAAATGCGGTCCTGACGGAAGTACAAGGTCAAATCTGCTCATCCTTTGAATTTTTGTGATTCCTGTTACAATTTTTAGAAAAGGGATAAATGCCAGTTGATTGTTGTTTGTTCCCCTTCCCAACTCTGATAGCAAGGCATTCGTTTAGAAAACCTTGATAGGCATGAAAATTAGAGAAAGGCTAACTTGAAACCATTATGCATGAGTGACATTCTTGATAGAAAAGGTGTCTTTCGTAGATTCACGCTTAAAGGGCCAGTGCTGCACCATATTGCTCTGCATCTGCTTTATTCCGTCATATTTCTGTGCCTGGGGTTTTGACAAAATCCCGCTCCAAACTAGGAACCCAAGCTCTGCCTCACATATTCCCCCTCCGTCCTGCTCTGTGGGTAGCTTTGCATACTAGGTTGACAATGGCCGGGAGTGGAGCTTTTTCTTTTCCCCGATAGCTTTAATTCCAGTTTAATGGTGTGGTCTGCGGCTCTCTGCTTGCAGTTTCTGTTCCTGTTTAAATACTAAAATCTATTGTTTGTCTCCATCTCTAGACAACATAATTGCGTTGCTAACTGGCAGGAACAATTAAGCGTACAGCATTATGAAAGAAAAATGTTGCAGGCCCCAAGAGTTAACTTGACTTCTAATTATACCGGATCCCTTTGTGAGGATGGCTTGATAGGGCTGAGGAGTGCGTTTCACGGAGAACAAGAGGCGAAGGTTATGCGGGGCTAATCTCTAAGATGGCGCCTGTCGTCGGGTGGAAGATGGGTCACCATTCCTTCCGCTTATCATGTGGGTTCGAGCTTTACTCGTTCTTTTGTGGGTCCAGGAGATAGTCACAAAATGGATCTCTGCGATTTTTCCAAGTTAGTGCAGCTGGTGGGAAGTCGATCTTGGGGACAGTGTGTTTCGGGAGCAGGATGAACATGTGGCCTTTGTGGTGGGTGATATAATTTTTTTCTTTAACTCACATAAAACATTTGAAAGTCTTCCCTGTAAGGTACATCTTTTCAAACAATCTTAGGGTACTTGGCTCACAGTAAAATCTAGAAGAGAAAGGCATGCTGCCCACTCAGAGAAATTGTGGCTGGGGAGTAAAACAGTCAGTTCCCTAGACGGGGCTCTTTTGAGGGTGGATTTCAGCCAGGGTTGGCAGGAGGGGCATCCCTTTGGATGAAACACAGTTCGCTAGCACCGGGGCACGACTGGAATGTTTGCTGTCGAGCAAGTCATCCATAAGGCTCCGTAGGCTGTGTGTGTGTAGCGGTACGTAGGCGCCTGCAAAGTTAACGCAGTTAATGTTCAACTGAACTTTGTGGGGGCAAGGGGTTACTACTCCCTTAGGCAGGTTTGCTAGAAAAAGCTACACGTTAATAGCGCTCCAAGTCAGATACCCCCAAATGGATAGCCACATGTGTTATCACATGTATAACATTTGAGCCAAACTCAGGCCAGAGCTGCTGTTTAATCACCTTTTTGCTGGAGCCTTGGCCTTCCCTGAACCCATAACTCTTTGAGAAGAGTGAATAGCTGTAAGTGACTGTATATTTTGCATACTCTTTAATTAACACTGAGTGATGTCTTTAAAATGCTTGCCATTTGCAGTTTCTTCCAATAAGTGGGACCGATTTGGTTCTGATTCTCTGCTGAGTTTAATTGAAATGAAACATTCCTGGCACCTCTTTCTTTGCCTTAAAGGGAAGGATGTTCTGTTGCTTTGCTGGGCCCACGGGCGGGATCAGGAGGGGTCTAGTCAGCAGGTAGAGTGGCAGGTGTCTCACGGGCCACAGGTCAGGGCTCTGTTCATGCCTCCAACTCAGGGAGGAATTAAATCACGAGTTGCTGAAAGTTCTGTGGGCTCAGCAGGCCAGATGAGAGGTCAGAAAACCAAAGGCAAGGTGGTAAGTCACCGTACACGGCCGACCTCAGTGGGCGCTAGTGAAGCAAGGGTTGTTCTCTGCCGGGGCTTTGCTTTTCATCATTTTACAGGAATTTTCCTTTCTCAGCTATTTCTTCTCTCATCTTTGGCTGTGTATTATTCCAGATAAAAATAATATGTAAAAGGGAGAACAGAAAATCAGCATGAAGCTGACCTACCATGACTCTCGTAATTCAATACTGCTGGAACCCCATGACATGAAAGCAGTGGTTTTCCGGGGTGGGGGCCCCCTAAGACTTTGGTATGGACCTCCCTCTTAGAAATGATTTACTCATAGAATGAACATTCATCTAAGATTTTCAGGATGCTTGGTTTTGGTTGTATTCTTCTGCTCACTATATCAGATGTCTTTGCTCTGGGCTTCTGCGTGATGTCAGTGTGGGCTCCGTCTGCGCCTTCCTGCCCAAGAGTACGGCCCCGTGAGAGCCCAGGCTCGCAGAGATTGCTGCTTCTTCGCTAGTGAACGTCCTCCATGGGTGGCCAGACATCACCAGCATTTAACAGTGACGACGGTGGAGTTTTCAGTTATCTCTGGGTCCTTAGCAGGGGCATGAGGAAGGTAGAGGCATGTTCAGAAGCTCGGACTCCACAGGCAGGTGACCTGACCCCAAAAATAAATTGCTGGTTTTGGTTACCGGAGGAGTGACCTTGGGCTGTTTCTAAAACTCTTCAAGCCCCTGTTGCCGCATGTGAAGTGGGAAGAGTATTACCAGTACCTTATGCAGCGGTGACGAGGAGCGACGGAAGCAGTTTTCACGATGGACTTAGCACGTGGCTGGCCCACGGAGGATGTGCGTAACTGAGGCAGGCCGTGTGGTGGTTTAAAGCAAGCAAGCTCGCTGGAGCCCTCCCGCCTATTTTGAAATGTGTCTCTGTTGCTAATCAGCTGAGTGGCTGGAATGAGACACCTAATCTCTCAGTTTCCTCACCTATAATAAAATGAAAGAATAACATAGGACAGTGGTAACGGATAAGTGAGGCGATGGATATTAAAGCACTCAGAACAGTTCCTAGCACAATTAGAGCCGCATAAATCTTCAGTGTCTTTATTTTTACAGCTGCTAGGAAGGGAGGCTGACGGCACAGAGAGAAGTAAAAGATGATAAAGATTGAAGTGGGTGAGTAGAAATGGATAGGGCAAAAAAGGAAAGATAGAACAAATAGAAAAAGGTAGAGATTAAGAGTCAGGAGGAAAAAGTATATCTGATGAAGGATGGTTGAATGATGCTCATATTGCCAGGCCTTGGTGTCATCATCTTTTTGTTGTTGTTGTTGTTAATTGGGTGGGTGTAGAGTAGGTGATTGCTAAGGTCCCTCTTGGCTTGAACCTCTGTCGTGTCATGAAGCAGCCATGACAAAGGCTTTTGTACAGCTCTAAAATCTCCTTGAAAACTGTATACAGTTATATCCCTACTGTTAATTGCAAAACCATTTCGCTCTCCAAGTGCATCTTCTAAGTCTGATATATTTCATGTGTCATGACTGCATCTTCTCACGACCACCTCTACTTAAAAGATGGCCCGTCCACTCATCGTTCACCACACATGATGATCTGTCACAGGCTGATCTAGAACGAGTTAGTCTTGATGGGCAGGCAGTCAGGGAAACCGATGTATGACATGCATGCTCTTCACCATTTATAGGGTCTCAGTTGCTGGGAGGGTAAGCGTCCTGCTTTCCCACCTCCAGATTTTAGTCTGGGGACCAGGGGGTGGGAGGGTGAGTGGGCAGTAGAGGAGATCACGTCACAACCCAGGTATGCCAAGGAAGCCCCCCTCCTTGCTCCAGGAAAGCATCTCAGAGAAGGGGATTTCCAGAGTTGTTTGAATGTGGGTGAAAGGTGATTCTTTAAATGATAATTGGCATTACATAAATTTAGCTCTTAAGGGTTTTGCCTTCATTTCAAGTAGGTCCAAGAAGCGGTAAAAACTCATGCTCACTTTGGCGATTTCAGCGTCTTCTGGCTCTGTCCCTGAATTGAGGAACTGGCTTCAGGACAAATCAGCCTTGTCCCACCAGAAATGGGAGTAACTTGAGGCTCCAGGAAGCTCCCCCTGGACATAGCTTCTCTGTACCTTCCTTCCGGTTCCCGGGCTTCTGGTTTCCCTCCTGGACCCTCCAGATTGGCCTTATTGGTCTACCTCACACTCACATCTCATTCCATTTCTTAAAATATATCGAGAGGTAAAATGCAGGAAAATTAGGAGATCTTTAGAGGCACACTGGTTTTCGTTCAAGTCTAGTGTACATTTCGATAGAACAAAGAAGACATATTGAAATATTGCATTTGCTTCTTTCCTCCACTGGGAATAGATCTTGACCCAAGTAGAAGGAAGTCATGGTTCGACAAAAGACAACCGATGGGGCAGTTTTCTGTGCCTCCGACCTAGGTTAGTTTTCCAAAATGTGTCCATCTTAACACACACAAGGAACATTTATCTAAGGGTGCAGCAGACGTAAGACCTTCGTCCGCTGGACTGTCAGCTCGCCCGTCTCCTTTCCTTCCTTCTTCGAACGCATAATCTGCTGAGAGCCTGCAAGGGGCAGGTACCGCTCCAGGTGCCGGGGTTACCTGGACGGAATCTGAGCAGAACCTGCGTTGCTTCCCAAAGCCACTTTGCTAGGTGGTGGAATCCTGTCATCGCTAGACGTAGCTGTCAGGGTGCCAGACAAACGCGGGGTCGATGACCCCATTAAGTCGGTGTTGCTACAGCCTCCCGGCAACGAGGCCCATCAGGGAGAACTCATTTGCCATAAAGTACAATCAGCGCTAAGAAGAGTTGACCATCAGTAAATTTGGGAAGGCTTCGTTTTTTAATTTCCTCGCCTCCCTGTGTGCATATGAACAGCCTGCCATTTGCATATGGGAATCCTGTCATGGCCATTTCGGGAAGTGATTTGTTAATAATCAAGTTCTCCGAATGGCCCTAAATCTGTAATTGATGTGGGTCTGGATGAAGCAACCCTTCCACCCGCCTATTTTGGGGACCATTTTTTGGCAGGGTCTGAGCCAGAATGAAAACTAGCCATCAGAACAAAATTTAGGACAGCTGGGATGCTTTGCAGCAAAGGCTTTTGGCTCTGCAGTTCAAATAATCACAATAGCAGCTCCATTTAGCCTTTGGCTGAATGGCTTTGGCAGGGCACAATGAAAAATAATTATTCCATGGCCTGCTTATTTGCCCCTTCACCAATAAACTCTCAGACCTCTTCAGGCTTATGTAAATATTCTGCTGTGGACGAGGATGGGCTATTACCCTATGATGTCCCTATTTAGGAAATGGTTGTATTTCACCCTTGTGGGGTGGAAAGCAAAATTCAACAACTTTTTGAGAAATCTATGTAGAGCAGGGAAAAGATGGGAAAAAATTTAGAGGCCAAACTGTCAGGCCACAGTCACAGCTGCAGAGAAAAACATGGCCGTGCCCCTGACCCTCACTTAGAAGGCAGGGTGTTGGGGTGTGTTACTGGATTTGATGTGGAAGGAACACTGTTCAGGGGATGTTGGACTGTGACAAGTACAATATAGTAACAAGGAGGGACAAGGCTACTCCTCTGGAGCTGGAGCTTTTTAGGCTTTGCATAGAACGGTTCTCAAAACTTTTAGTTTGGTGCTTGCCTGATTCGCTGTCATTACATTCAGTGTGCCACAACCTGGTGCCTGTTCCCTAAGTCCTTGCCTTCGCCCCGGGTTCTTTGAATGGAGTCACGGAGAGGTGAATGGGATACATTAGGCACGGCAGCAAGCCTCACAGCCACCCTAGACCTGAAGCCCTTCAAGGCGTCTGCTTGAATCCCATCCATCTCCTGCATTTCATGTCTGCCTTCTCAGGGCAGCTGTATCTGAGCACAGGGCATCTGTGCCACTGGATGACCAGTTCCTCTTCGACGAGAGACCGTGGCTTTGCAGCTCAGTTGGTCAAAGCAGAGTGTTAATGAGATTGGTCATGGGTCTGATCCCTGCAGGAGCCAGTTAACTTCATTCTGTCCCATTAACCGCTGCCAGCCGCCTTCGGTGAGGGCGGAATGGCTCACTCCAAACCAGCCCCGCTGCTGGGCACCCAGCTAGAGCCGCTGACGGCGAGTGGGTCCGGAGTCTTCCTGCTGAGCGACAGCAGCTGGGGCGCTGGACACAGAGGCAGCCGTGAGCTGGACGCCCCTCTCCCTCCTCCGAGTGGGTGCGGGGTGCCGCGGTCGGGGCGTCCGTTTCTACCGTTATGAAAGTATAGGTTTTTCCCTTGCTTTGAAAGCCCTGCACCGAATCAAGCTCAGACTATGATCCGCATGATCTGGGTTTAATGAGTGGCATTTCTTCTCCAAGTATCTTTGGAAAAAAATCGGTAGTCATGTCATGCATCAGGACGAATTTCTAAATGTAAATGAGATTCTCCCAGTAATTTATTTACATTTGTTTTCAGCACAACAAATGAGACATCACGTAGCTTCATAATTTTCCGTGACCGAGTCACCAGCATGCAGTGTGTAATTTACCATGATTTAAAATGCTTATCTGTAGATTTTTCAACAGCACCTTATAAGGCTTAAACAAGAGGAAGCTCTCCTCTGCGCCATGTCACTCTTTCTCTCCTTGTCCTTGTCCCCCCGCCCACAAGGGTTCTGGGGCCCACTGAAATCTCGAATCTGGCTCGCACCTGTGAGGGCTCTTACGTGGAGCCATGTGAGGTAGGGCCGTTATCAGTGGCAAAACTCCTGCGTGAAGAGGCAGAAGCGTGGTTTCCCCGTGTGACCTCACGGAAGTTCCGGGCTTGGTGTCCTCGTGGGAAACTGTTACCGTGGAAAATCTGACAGGTCAGTGGTGGCGTTCTAGTTCGAGGGGGAAGAGTCAGTGTGTCCGACGGGTGAGCGAGCACGTCGCAGACCCTTCCCAGAAGCTGTGAAAATGTGTCCTGTTGTCCTGCAGTTTGACCTTCTGTTTTATAATGCGCCACGTGACACCAGCCTTCCCTAACGGTCGTTCCCAGGTCTGAAATAAAGAGAAGTTCTGAGTCGGCGTGGGCCCCGGCACGCGGCTCCCCCCGGGCGTTGTGTGTGCCTGCTTCTTTGCCGACTTGACCGAGTGGCGGGAGGGTGTTCCAGGCCCTATCGGGCTTAGGGCGGAGCAGGGAAGGAGCCGCCCCTAGCGCTTCAGCGGCCTTGATTCGGGGTGCGGCCTCATCCTACTTAAAGCAGCCGCCGAAATCGGTACATTAGACAGACTCTCCCGTTAGAGCTAGGATGTAGAAAGAGACTTTTTTAAAGGTGCGTCTCTAAGCAGGCCTTTCTGGTTCTGTTCAGTAAACAAGTGTGTTAAGCGCTCTCTGCGGGACAGCCACTGGGCTGGGCGTCCAGGGCGGGGGAGGCGTAGCCGCTCGGCCAGCGTGGGCTCTGGTCCTTTCAATATGACAGAAAACCACATTTCCAGAACGAGGGAGTAAAGAGACGTGACCGAGAAGGACAAATGCACCAGGCTCGCTGCTGCTTCATACTTAAAGCATCTTCTTTAATCATCGGTCCCAAAGTCGCCTGCAATGTCCTCGTTAGCAGTTTCGCTGAGTCTGCGGACCTCGGACGTGCGTGTTGGTCCTGGCGGCCTGTCCTTTGGTGGTGATGTCCTGCCACACACTAAACGCTGTTTTCCTTGCAACCTTTTTTTCCGTGCCACAGACATGCTTGTAAGACGTTTGTCAGGGCTGTTCAGGCGTTGGCATGTAAGCGAATGTTAGCAACACGTGAAAAAAGCTCTCTTGGAAGTGGGGGGAAAGTCATTCCGTGGGCGTAAGTCCTGCCTCTGCATTTTTCTCTGCTGGAAACTTTAAAGCGACTTCAAAGAAAGTTCTCACTGGCCAGATTCTAATCTGCGTTTTGTGCTGGTGATACCTGTTTAAATGCTAAGTGTTTCTAGTTCGGTTAATAAAGTGAGGAGAAAAGTAGAGGACTGTCTTCACCCTCAGTACTTAAACTGTTGAAAATTCTTTCAGGAGAACCATAGATAAAGAGCAAACCTGCACGTTATCTTATAAATAAGAGACAACTGAACTATCGTCTGACTCTAAAGTCAGCAGCCGGTGGCTTTTCTCTGACCTTTAACATCTACGGTCCGGGTGAAAAGCTCCACGCAGCACTTTGACTCACGAAGCAGGTATTGACTAAGCACGCGCTTTGCGAAGCGCCCGCTTGCCGTGCTGAGGACGGCTGCTTGAAGAATTAGGGAGATGCGTGCGTACGCGGTCACAGCCTGTGCACGTGCCCTGATGTGGCCCGCGTGAGCCGTGTGACAGGAGCGTGATGGCAACGGGCTCGAGAGGTGAGCGGAAGGAAATGGGAAGGAGACAGGTCGGTCTTCACCGACGAAATTTCGTGTGAGCATGAACAAAGGATGAGGGGTCCCCCTGGCAGGCCCAGCTGGGGACAGGCAGTCATAGCAGAAGGGACACTGTGAGCCAGAGAGCAGAGGTGAGAAATGGTTTGATCTTCCAAGGGAATGTGGGCCTGGGGGGGCGGGGTGGGAAGGAGGGAGCTGAGCAGGGAGAGGAGGCTGGAAGGAGAGGCAGGATCACAACAGGCTTTGAGCACGATGTCCGAAAGTTTGATCCGTGCCGAGTAGAATTATGGAGGGCACTGTAAGATTTTAGCAGAAAAGTGACATGTCTCCGTTTTCATTTTAAACGATTACTCGCTACGGGGTGGAAGATGGACGCGGGAAGACCGGGCGGGAGGCTGTCAGGATAGAATGCTCCTTGACTTCTTAGTTTTGAGCGTTTATCTTCCTGTATGCTGGAGAACCTGGCCTCACCATGTGGAGATGTTAGAGAATTTTAAACGAAAAGCAACGGGATGGGATGATTAAAGAGCTGAAGTATCTGATCCAGAAGGAAAGGGAGGCAAGGGGAAATTTAATGACCAGATCACCATAGTAAAGTTGGGCTCATATATATCAGTTTATTAGCTCAGATCCAAAATTTTCTATTCACAATGCTGAAATCTAAAAGAAGCTGTGGTTGGTTTTTATTTTTTAATGTATTTTATAAATGTGGCTACAAAATGTATTTGGAAGCAAAATCTGACCTGAACTGACATCAGGCTAATTATTTTCTTTTGTTGATTCAGCTAAGTGTGATTATTTGTATCTTTTGCTGCAGAGATATTAATGTGTTTGTGGCTTTTCTTGTTGCTGCTGTTGCTACTGCATTGGCCATAAACTATTACTGTCAACTAACATTTATGTAGCATAATACAGTTTTTAGGACATTTAACATTTTTTAGTTGACTTTTTCAAAAATGGCATGGGATAATTACTATTATTACCTTAATCTAAGTACATGAAAAAAAAAATGAGGCACAAAAAGCTAGGTGACTTACCTCGAATTTATTTAGGAAGGGGACAAGCTGTAGACGAAACTAATTTCTCTCTCTCTCTTTTTTTTTTTTTTTCCTATAACTTTAAACAAAGTAGGCAAGAATGTCCTGATGGTGAATATCACAAATGGTAGACTGGATTCCCCCTCATCCCCAGCTTTTATTGAGTTCTGTAGACTGTTTTCTCCCTAGGATCTTATAAGTCAGAACTCAGAATAGATTCACTCGTGGCCAGTGTGACCAGGGCATGAGCCTGTCCGACAGCAGCACGAATAAGAACACTTCCCTTCATTCTCAATGTGAACGAGGCCGAGAAAAGGTGCGTCTGTCGCATCTCGCTCTTCCCCGCCTGCGTACTGGTATTTCCACTATAGCGTGCTGCATTTGTCCCCTCCCGGAGTAGAAACTGCAGCAGGACGAGCAGTGTGATGGCCGTCGGTCGCACCCCGCTCCATGGAGCGGGACAGCTGTAGGGCTGGTACCTGGACCAGGTAACCGATGTCCGCAGTTGTAAACAAGAAGATTTCTTACTCGAGCTTCGTTGCAGAGTATTCTGTCCCAGCCTCTGACCCGTAGCTTGCTAATTGCTGAAGTCAGCACCCTAATGTGACCGGAGTAAAACTCTACATCACTTACCGATTGGCACTCTCCTAACAGGCGTTTTTTTTTTTTTTTTTTTTTTTTTTGGTTCTGTCTCTTCGAGTTCAATTTTTGGATTTTCAGTTTTCCTGTATTGTACGAGGATAAACTATACATAGACATATCTTTGGATAGATAGGCATCAGGTATGCCAGTGGATAATTACTTTTTACAAATGGATTCTGTAAACCCTCGTATTTACTCAGATTATGCATTTCTTAAACACGTTGGCCAAACTGGTTCCATTCATAGCAAAATTTAACAGAAGCCATAGCTTCGGAGACTTGATCATAGGGCCAGAGAAGCGACAACGGGGAACTCTGTGAGTCTCTTCCTGCTAAAACAGGAACTCCAGCCTAAACATTTCCCCCAGATAATGCGGAGTAGAGGCTGGAGGAGAGGCGGAGGAGAGAGAAGGGGAAGAAGGTTGAAAATAACAATGGTACCTTAGATTTGAAGAGAAGCTGATAGTTTCACTAAAAGCCTCCCGAGGTGGTCAAGTAGGCAAGACGTTATTTTTAAAATGAGATTTTGTCTCACCGAAATTGTCACTTGAGTAAGGTCACTTATCCGGTGCCTTGAGCAGCCCAAGTTCTGTCTTTTCAGACTCAAGTTCAGTAATTGTCCCCTTACACACACACACACACACACACACACACACACACACACACA
>JAQQSQ010000301.1:0-14766 GCA_028627145.1 Eidolon dupreanum
TAAAGGAGCGCCGAGACCGAATGACAGGCCACAAAAATGCGGCTCTATACAATTTAAAGGCCTTATGCCTTTGGAGAATATCGGAAAGCACTAACAGAAGATACAGCACTGATAGATTTTAAAGCGGGTGACAACACAAGATAAGGTTTATCGAATTCAATGATCGCTGTGTTATGTTTTGGGCATTTAAAAATATGACACGCGGTCGTGAAATCTTTGCTCACGGAAAATATTCAAATCCTAATAGTTAAATATATAACATTAATAAAGATATTTGACAGATTATTGATCCTTATTTTAGTGAAAAATCCATATTAAGCTAATCCTTAATCGTTTTTCACAGGGGTACAAAGAACAATTACAGAAACTTAACTATTCATCTCAATTGTTTGGAAATTATCAACACAAAAAAAATATCTATCACATCAGTCACCAGAATCGCTCCAGCACTAAAAGCCTACAGCAAAGACATTTCCTGTGGTTTCATGAAGCACTTAAATACATCAGCCAGAGATGAAAATCCAATATTAACTGTCCGGCATCATCTTGTCTTGCCTTGCACAGTGTTCTCTCGGGAACGAGGGAGGGAGGGGACAGAAAGCGCCCCGAACATACTGGCTTCCCCTTTAAAGAGATTACTGCATTTTAGCTCCAACAACGAGAGCATTTCCACAGCCTACGAAGCAAAACTCTTCTGCTACATGGCGTCAGAGATGTTGCCACTCCCAGATGTGATCATTTTTCCAAGAATGTGAATGCTCAGGCATGGAATTGTTGTTTGCTACCCACCTAACGCTAGCAGACCAACGCTTTATCCCCACGTCCTGCACTGACCTAATCTGCCCCATTCCGGGTGAGGTAGATGTAAATGAACCCAGTGTCCATGAGCAGCAAAAGGAAAAACACTGTTTCTCGTGGTAAACCAAATGTTTTAAGTCATTCTTAAAAATCTGGGTCTATATATGGCATTAAAATTCTTCAGAACAACTTATGCTGCGAACCAAGAGCCAGCAAACTACAGCCTGTGGGTGAAATCTGGCCCACCTCCTGGTTTTACAAATAAAGTTTTATTGGAACTCTACGATGCTCGTTTGTTTATGTGTTGCCTCTGGCTGCTTTCCTGCTTCAACGACAGAGATGAATTCTCAGGACAGAGATTGTATGACCTGCAGCAAGTCAAAAATATTTATTACATAACTCTTCAAGAAAAAGCTTGCAGCCCTTGCTATAAATTCTGTCCATCAACCATTAGATAGGAAGGCCTATTATCTACGAAAGCAATCCCAAAATGTTAAAATCATCCCTGTTTTCAACATGTACAGGAATGAATGATGTTCTCTCTTTTCCCTCTTGGGAAAAAGGAACAGCACTTCCAGTCTTGCAAAAGCATTACAGGTTCACACAGGCACCAGCTAAGAACGAACAAGGCCAAAACACACCCATCTCGTGCTCACTGAAACACAACTGTGATCTGATACTTCTGGAGTTGATTCTTAATCACCTGCAACCTCTCCGTGGCAGTTTCTCTGTAAGATTCCCGACAGACTTAGTTATTTGTTGACGACTCTGTGTATCTTTCCTCACTTAATAAACAGTGCTGATTACAGTACCTAGACTCACGGAGCTTTTAGGAGGGGTAAGGGGCTGATTCTTAGAACGCTCCAGAACCATGGACAGCGGAGAAGAGCCGCTCAGCAAACACCAAGTCTCCCGGATTACGACCTGAGAGTCAAGGCAGGCGTGTGTTTCTATTTCCCCATGAAATCGTTGATGCATTAGCGGCTGTACCCCAAACCTGCCTGCACTTTCTGGAGAATAAGACCTGAGATGCCAAGACTTATCATTTATCTGGAAGAAACTGGCATACATTCTCAAGAAAATATTT
Organism: Eidolon dupreanum; assembly: GCA_028627145.1. Classification (NCBI taxonomy): domain Eukaryota; kingdom Metazoa; phylum Chordata; class Mammalia; order Chiroptera; family Pteropodidae; genus Eidolon; species Eidolon dupreanum. The sequence continues at coordinate 1,886 of JAQQSQ010000301.1, forward strand.
AATAAGCCAGTAAGTCTATTTCTATTCGGGGCGGCTAGCGTAAAAACGTGGATAAACCGAATCCAATCGGACAAGACCTATCAAAGTACAAAGAAGAGCTGATTTGTAAGTCCCAGTTGACTAAAGGTTTGAGAAGCAGCATTGGCAAAGAATCTTCCAAGAGGCCACCCAGGCACATCAGCATTCCCTCACGACATTACTGAGGGCATGAAGAGAAGAGAGAGAGGAGTGATGTTCCTAGCGCAGTGCCTGGTCCTCGGGGACATACGTCTGTCTCCAGATTTTCTCAGCTGTGGTTTCTAGTGAGTAACTGCCACCCAGCAGGCAGAGGGGGACTTCAGCGATGGAGCGTACCAACGTTCTGCTCCGACAGCCCCAATCACGTCCAGACTGCCTTACTCACGGAACGCGTACAGAATTCAGCCGTAAACAGTTTGGGAAATGGCCAGGACATACGTGTATTCCTGCGTGCACCTGCTATTCAAGGATACGCGGGAAATTATACTTGATGCAAAAGACGCGTCTCAGCAAAGTCACGTATTAAGTAAGTTTTGACAACTTGAATCCCTCTAAGTGCATGAGAGACAGGTTATTTGACGGCAGCCTTAATTAAAATGAGCATTTGGTAATGTGAAAGCCATCAGTTTACCTGTTGCTAAGGCCTGCTTTCACACAAGGAGTTTGCCTCGAGTGAGTTACACCCATGGGTGAATAACTCTTTTAAAAAATTGACTCTGTTCAGTATTCAAATGTAAGGATTATGCATGCTTGTCAAGAAGTAAATAGCGAAATCCGCAGGAGATCCTTCCATTTTACATGGTATGTAGATATTATTTCTGCGTTAGCAGAGCTTATTTAAGTTTCATGGAGAACAACAGCCACGTTTCAAAACTTGTCATGTGCATCCTATCTTCAGCAACGTTTTAAAACATCCTTTAAGGAAACAAAGTATGAGCTTCCGTGGAAAAAGCGAGAACTCGACAAATGAGTTCTCATGCCTAAGGTAGAAAAGGAACGCATTTCCTGGGAAAGCCAAATGCTCTGTGCCGTGGGCATCTGCCTTGGTCCGCTTAGGCGACCTGGGGGGCTGGTTACGACACACGTGACACAGCTTTAATCTGCCTACCCTATTTCTTACGAGAGGGTGTCTCCGGGATCGAATCGAATTCATGCAATTCGCCACTGACCGTGGAGCCTGAATGTGAATTCCGAGGGCTGAGACCCGGGGCCCGCCCATCCAGCCAGGCCCCTCACTCCTAGTCTATGCTGGGGACAGAAGCAGAGAAGGTCCCAGAAGGGAAAACGTTCATTAACACCCAGGCACCAAAAAGGAAAGAGCCAATAACTCATGAATCTGCAGGTGAAGACGTTGTCTCTTAACTATTTTCATGGTGTGAATGAGTCACAGGTCTTATTTTAAGGGATGCGGAAGTATCATCAGCAATTTCATGTGACACAATATTTACTCCGCTGGGAAGGTGGGGGACGGGGAGGGGGGAAGTACCGTTAAAAGAAATTTCTTCGTTTTCATACTTGGATTCAGTGATACAGTAAATCATCAATACATTTCATCTTCTATTAGAACTTCAGGGCAGGACGCTCACGGCCCAAGGCAGCCTAATAAAAGGTAATTTCACGTTTGCTCATGCTGATCAAATGGGATGCGGCGATCCACACTCAGATGGGCAGAGAGATGTGAACCGTGAGATGGTCTAGGAGGGGACAAATCACTCATCATGGGGACATGTGAGCTGTGGCCAAACGCAGCCCCGTGGGGCCCCATCCACCCCAGCCCTGAGCACCCTCATTTACTGCTTCGCTGCCAACCCCAGGCGCATTTTCAATACTTCACCGGTTCCGAAACCAGTGTTCGGGGTTCGTGTTGAGAACACACATAAAATGAATTAAGATTTCCTCGAAACTTCACACCGAGTAACTGATTTCTCTAATAAAGCTATTACATCTTTTTGGTGATTCAGTTTCCAAATTTATACTTCCAGCTAAATTTTTTTAGAAACATACCGATTTTCAAGTTTCTTCCTTTAATCCGCTGAAATAGCCAAACAATGAACACAACTGAGAAAACGCTTCCTAGATTCGCTTCCCTCAGTGCAATGAAAGCCATGATGTGAGACACAGACCATGCAGAGTCTGGGGCCCACCCGAGGCCTCCTTCCCGCGGTGGGGGGGAGGGGATCACGGAGGTCACGGAGACACCCTCATACCTGTGACCACGTACATGACATTCTAACCATAAGAATCTGATCCTGTGGACACTGGATTTCATAAAAAACACATACACATTTTAAAAAAAGGAAGAATATGTTTAGAAACAACATTTAAAAACAAAATGTCTTGCTTTTCTTTGAGACTCCTGGAAGAAATTAAGATTGTGGAAGGAAGTGCTGAGAGGCAGTTTGATTGTCACTCTCGCATTCGTTAAAGGCACCCCAGTGTAAGTATTATGGGATGGGGACCCAGACGGGAGCCCCGCGGGCAGTGATCGGCGCAGCCCCCGAGTTTGCCAAAACACAAATCAGGCAAATTGGAGACACACAGGTCTGCCAGCCACTGGCATAAAGTGATGACCTCTTTAATTCTCCCAGGATTCAATAATATGAGGGGGAAAAAAATGCTTATGAAAAACTTGGAACTGAAAATCTGTGTGTGACCTTAGAGGTCATCAGACATAACGAGAGATCTTTTTTAAACATCCGTACTCTTCCCATTTGGAACTTGCATTTAAAAACGGAATGACCGCTCTCCAGCCTACTGTCACTTGCTGCCCCATGGTCTGTGACCCACGCTGCTAAGCAAATGCATCTCAAGTCAGGTGACAGGGGCATCGACGGATCACTCAGGACACTTAGATGACCACGGTAACGCAAGGTCATTACACCTGACCACAGAGCCTCTGACACGGTTGTCCGTGGCATTCTGGGAATAAACATTGGGATGGATTATTTTAATAGCTGTTATCTGATGAAGCAAATGTGCGATGATGTCACGGAAATGCTATTGGAGAGGCGTGAGGTGCTAGAACATGGCATGGTTATGGTCTACCCGCTATTCCAGCGACCGTTTACACTTCACAGGGTAATTGACCCAGTGACGAGATGACGCCTGGCTGACAAAGGTGAAGAGCGCATGGACAGAGACGCGCTCCGGTCGGCCTGCAGGTGCCGCCCGCTTGGGGAGGGTCTGCCGTCAGCAGGTGGCATTTGGGTCAGAATCTGTCCCATGCAAGAGCCACGCTGACACCACCAGAGGCTGGAGGGGTGTGGTCCAGTCTGGACGCAGGTGTCTGGTGCTGCCTGGGGCCAGGTAAGTAGCACGAGAGGATCCCACTCCTCAAATAGGACGTCTGTGTGGCGCACGGCGAGTCAGAGCAACGCTAAGTCATCACGTGCGTTGTCAAGCGAGTCTCAAGTCCCCGTCAACATGAGCAAGCCGAGCGGGCAGAGTGGCACTGTGACGCCCACGGGACTGGACGTGAGTCTGCGCTCGATCGCTCCCTAGCTGCGTGACCTTGGAGGAGTCACTGAACTTTTCTGTGAACGTCTGTGAGGGCGAGAGCCGTATGTCCCTCGCGGCCGTCCTGCGAGGCCAGGAGACGCCGTGCAGGGCGCCCCGTGCCTGGCACTCGGCAGGCACGCGAGGGCAGCGGACCGCCATGGCCGCCAAGCAGGATCTGTGCAGGAAAGGAGTGAGTAGCGAGGGTTCCGAGGGTTCCGTCTTCTCCTCCTCCCCGCTCTCCCCCCAGGTGTGGAACCCAAGGTGGGGATGGAGGGGGAACAGGGAATACCTGGAGCAGAGACCCCCACCTGCACCAGGGCACAGAGCCCAGGGAGGGGCCGGCGATGGTGTTGACACCAGCTCAGCCAAACAGCGGAGCAGACGCCGAAGCCTGAAAGCAACTTCTCTCCCTTCCTGACCTAACTCTGGTCTAAGGTCTCAGCTTTGGCCGGGGCTTATCGCTTGTTCTATGAGCAGCTGACTTCAGTGGCTCAAGATGGCCTCAGGGGAGGGATTCTACAAAGCCCCCAGGAAGCCCCCAGGCCGTCCCCTCATCCGGAAGACACGTGTTCCCCAAAAGACTGGATGGGGAGAATGAGGAACCCCACAGGCTCCGCCAAGAAGACTGACTGGGTGAAGGTCGCTCACCCACCTAAGGCAGGGGAGGGGCAGGAACTGACTCAGGGGAGGGGGAGCCCTGGTTTGAGCCTCCAAATGGGGGGGAGGGTGAGGGCGGTGGAGAGGAGGGGAGGGAGCCAGGGCACGGCCCAGCCTTCGCCCTTTCTAAGATATCGTTGCCTCGGTTGTGTGATGCTTAAGGAAACGCTGGAGCCAGCTTCCTTCCCTCTAGAAATGAAACCACTCCATTTCCCCCAGAGGAAGTAGACTTACATGACAGGAAAGTGGGGAGTTCGACTTGTCTGCGTTATGTTCAGACTGTCCAAGCCACTGCATTCCAGGCCATTAAACCATCTCTGGTCACTCATCTCGCAAGGACAAACACGGGGGCTGGGGGGCGTCCTGGAGCATGCAGGGGCCCACACTCAAGAAACTCGGCTCCAATTCCCAGCAGGAGGAAGCGCGGTTTGCTGCTCGGACAAAGCAGGAGCCACAGGCAGGAGCTTCGCGCGGGGGAGGGGGGTGGGGGGTCTCGGCTCAGCCAGTCCAGAGAGCCACCGGTAAACGGTGAGCGGAACGAGACACAGGGAGTGACCCCAAGGGCTTCTCGCAGATCTCCAGGCAAAGGCCTCGGCCTGGCGGGGACCCCTGCTGGCACTGAGCCGAGGTCAACGCGCGCCACCTCTGCTGGTCACGGAGGGCCACGGCGGCTCTGTCACCACAGCCTCTGAACTGGAGGACGTCGGCTGGGCTCGCGACCGAGGCTCAGCCAACGTCCCTTTAGGACCTTACGGGATGAGGCAGAAAAGTCATTTCCAATGTGAACTCTATCAGCTCTGTCGTGGCTGGCCCCACAAGCCAGGCGGGTGTCCTCGGCAGCATCCCGAAAAAGGACGTTCCACCGGGCGTCCCCTCACGGCGGAGCCAGGCTGCGGACACCCCTCTGCCCTCCCAGCTTGGGTTTCGGAGAGGAAGCGGCTTCAGCCCATGCAAGTCAACGTCGCTGACGGATGGGCTGGTGCGTGTAAAGGGATGGCTTCCCGGGCAGCGCGATGCAGGTGCTGCGAACACGCAGCGGTCACGTCCAGATGGAAGGGAGGCACGCTGGGGACGAGAGCATGTTCTGCATGTACGCAACTCTGCAACCCCCTAGTTCCAGGTACAGAACAATCAACGCCACAGAAGGTGCTGTGGACCTGCGCGGTTTGTACGCCCAAAGGTGCCCAGCCTTCCGACGTTCACCACCGTCGATAACTCGGTCACATTCTGAGACTTCATTTAAATGGAGTCTGGCTCCCTCTGCGTGACACCTGTGAGCATCGTGCCGTTGCTCCACGCGTCGGCAGCGAGCTCCTTGCCTTGCCGTGTAGTATTCCACCGTATGAACAAACCTAGACGTTTTTACCCATTCTGCTGTTGACAGACATCTGAGTTACTTCCAGTCGGAAACTCAGATGGACAAAACCATTATTATACAGCTCTGACTTATATATTCCTGTCTTTTTTAATGTGAAAATTGAGATCTCAAAATTGATTAAACTGTAAGTCTGCAAATTCAGCAATTCTCGGCACAATATCTGCACACTCCCAAGAAGAAAGCAAAAGAAAAGAGGCTGGGATATTTTCTTAAGTCATCCATCTTATACTTTTTTCTATTTTTAATTCTGTAGGTGCTTCTGCTTTTGGGAAATCCCACTTTAAAAGTAGCTATTTTTCCTTTTGCAGGTCCATTTTTTTTTTCAGCAAAACTTTGAAGCAAAATGTGAGAAACCAATTTTTACCCAACTGATTCCTAAAATGAATCTACTTTCTACCAACTTTAACTCTTTTGCTGAGAAAACTGAACATAACGATTCATTCTAGACCCTAAAAACGTGCACACATCTCATCCATAAAAAATAACGCAGTGGGGGGGGGGGGTCTGTGAGCATGACAAGGGGGGACTTTCCTGTCTCCCCCACCAGCCCCCAGCAGAGTTTCCCTTAAAGATTACAGCATGACGACCCATCGACCTCACCCACGCGGAATATCTCTTCATAGCCAAAGTTATGGTGAAACAAGTTTTCATCGGTATTTCTACCTGTAAGTTGAAGACTTGCAATTAAGCAATACAATAGACAAGGAGTTTCTTATTTCCAAAAAAGGAGGAAACAAATGATTGTAACAGACTCACAAAAACAACCACACATAATCGAACAACGAAAAGTAGTCTTGATACTAAGAAGTTCAATTAAACTCTCCTATTTGTATACATGGGGTTTCCTAACCTTCCAATCCATTTTTCGTTTTCTTTCTAGAATCACATGTCATGTGGATGTTGTCCCTAGAGCCATTCTCTTACCTGCTTTCACTGCGCCTGTGGCTCTGCTCTGTCCTGCTGTGCATGCACTCACGTTTCCGTTTTCACTCATGACCTCTAAAAATGTAGCTGTGCATACCACCAGCACGATTCCAGTACTTCCTGGCAGCTTCATGTACAGTGGGTGGCATGTTTAAGAGATGGAGGGCAGGTTTCGACTTTACGGATTAGCAGTGAAGTAAGATTTAAAGAAAGTCCCCTGACCACTGGGAGAGTTACTGAGCCCACAGCAGCAACAGGGGTCATGACCCCCCCCACCTGGCATTAAACGTCCCCAGGTCCTATGCGTCCCCACATCAGTTTCCTTCCAGGCAGAGCAGCGGGATATAGGTGTCTAGGGCGCTAACGCATCACCAAAAATTATAATGAATGGAATCGTATCGCTCCAGCCGGCTCCCACCGGTGTCGCTAGCCAGCTAGAGGAAAAAAAAAAAACAGTCTAAAACTTAAGACTTGGGGGATCTGGGTTAAGAAGGAATAAGAAATAGAACCAAGTGGGCAGAGTTTGAACCCGCAGGTTCAAGACTCCGTTTCTGGGCTTACTGGGATGCCTGAGGATTGCAGAGCTGTGTCCCAAAGGAAGCTGACAGGTGAGAGGAGAAAGGAAAAAAACTTACAATTTTTTTTCTGAAATATCTGGACACGTGACCCCAAGCACCCACATATAGAGAATAAAGCTTTTCACGTAAAGCCATTCATAAAGAAGAGTCATTATACAAAGCACAGTACTAGGCTTAGTTCAGATCAAAAACAAAGACCGGGCAACAGCTACACGCCAAGCCCAGGACTGGTGCCAGGGCGGGGGCCGGGGGATGGGCCGGCAGAGGTGTGTGCACCTGCAGCTGTGTCTGAAGAGGGGCGTGAGTGAGAGAGAGCACTTCCCACTTGTCCTCCCAATTCTTTCCTCGAAGCCCGTCGCTGTCCTTGGGTTCACCATTTCTCTGTCCTTTTTCAAAAATATTCAAACTAGTGAATGTGGCTTCCTTCGAGTATGTCCAAAGAGAATAAACTTCAAGCCACAAGGCTGAGAAAATTGACGAAGCCACAGACCTGTGGCCGGCTAGCTACTCAGCTCCAGGCCCAGGCACCAGGGCCTGTCAGGAACCAGAGAGGCCACCCAGCCAGCTGCTTTAAGCTCAGAAGACCTACTCATTGGTGGATCTGGGCGGCGGAGGGGCGCAAGGGGGTGTAGCTCCTCCTGCATCTTCGATCTCTCCCTCCCCAAGTGAGCTTAACTTTGCTCTGAAACAGAACCAGCGGGAGCCCCGCGACATCTGCAGGTAGGTGGTGTGTGTGTGTTGGGGGTGGGGGGGTATCACGGAGGGGTGGCTTAGGAGGAGCGGTGGCGCCGGCTCTGGCCTGTTCCTAAATGCCAGCGGGCAACAGACCTGGTGGGCACTCGCATTTCGGTCCCCAGAGCACACAGAGCTGGCCACTGACGGGCTGACCCTGAGACGGGCTCAGCAGGCAAACTCGCCCTTGACCTGGGCCTCTACGGCAACCTGCAGGGGCGCGGGCAGGCGCCCGAGGCCCCCGCGCTCCTGGATTGCGGAGCTGCGCCGGGCCGGGCCGGCTGGCACAACAGACAGTCGTGGCGCTGGGTCCCCGCGACCCCTCCCCAGAGAGAACGCAGGGCCCCCGCCCTCCAGCGGCTCCAGCGGCGGCTCCGGGGCAGACTCAACAAGTTCCCGGCGGCGCAGCGCCGCCTGCAGCCCAGAGACCCCGAGGACGCGCCGCGGCGAGCCCCGCGCGCTGGCGGCGGCCGCCGGCGGCTCTTCCCACCGCCGCCTCCAGCCCGGGCGCCGGCGTCGGCGGGCGGGGGCGCCTCCACTCCCTCCGGATCCCCCACCCCACGCAGGCGGCCCGGCCCGGCCCCGCGCCGCCCCCGCCCCCGCCCCCGCCAGCCCCGGGCTCCGCCCGCCTCGCTGCCAGCCGGGCGCACAGGCGGCGGGCGCGCGGCTCCCGAGCCCTCTCCTCCGGCCGCCCGCCCGGCTCCAAGGAGTAGCTGGGTCGCGGGGGCGGCTGCAAGGACTTCCCTCCCGCCCCCGCCCCCGCTCCGCCCCCGCCGCCCGGCCCCAGCTCCCCGATCGCCGAAGACAATTGCAGTAAATGAGGACATCGGAGGAGCACGAAGCCGGGTGGCTGTGGCTGGCTCCGCCGCGCCGCGAGCGAGCGAGCGCGCGGGCGTCCCCGGAGCCAGCCGCGCCGCTGCCGCCCCGCGCGCCTCGCTGAGCCGGGCCGGAGGGACGCGAGCTGCGGCGCGGGGGACGGCCGGGCCGGGCCGGGCGGGCCGGGCCGGCGGCCGTGGAGGGGGCGGGCGGCAGGCGCGCAGCCGGCCAGGTCCGCGGAGCCGAGCCCTCCTGTGCGCGAGCCCGGCGAGCCTCGCCTCGCCGCGGATGCCCTGCCCGGGGCGCTCCGTGCCGCGTCCGCGGCGAGACATGCCCGAGCCAGGCGCTGCACCGACCTCGACTTATCTGTAAGCAGCGGAAGGTAAGCCGAGCCCCGCGCGCCCTCCTCCCGCGCCCGGCGCCGGCTGCACCTGGCCGCGGGCAGCGCACCGTCCGGCCGGGAGCCGACCCCGGCTCCGGCGCTCGCTCCTGCCCCCGAACGGGCTTCGCCGAGCACTCGGCGGCTCCCGGGGCCAGGACCTGCCGTTTCAGGGGGCAGCGGACCGGGCGCGCTCGAGCGGGGGTGGGGGTCCGGGTTACGCAACTGCATCTGGCGCGATGGGGTCGCCGAGGGGCGGCCGGCAACTTTGGCGACGGCCAGGGACGAGCGAGGCTGGAGCGAGGCTGCATGGCTGCGATGTCGGTTCCAGACAAACGCCACAGCCTCGTGAGCGCCCGACAGCCCTAGCCAGGCAGCGCGGGAGGGATCCGGGGGCGGCCGTGTCTCCGAACGTTTTGAGGTTTTTAAGTATTTTCCAAACTAAAGCGAACTGGCGAGTACGGCTGATTAACTTCGGGGGGGCGGGGGGGATACGTCCGAGCCGCGGGCCCGGCTCGGGCCGCGAAGCAGAGGCGCGATGGGGAGCGAGGGCAGATGCCCACGTGAAATGCCCGTCTCCTTCCGTGGCGCCCGGGCTCGCGCGGGTCGGCACGTTCCCGGGGCTGCGGGGCTTCCAGGCGCCTGGCATCCGGAGTCAGACCGGCTCAGGCGTGGGACTCCAACCAACGCTGCAGACCTGGCGAGCGGGCTGGCGGGAGGGAGCAGGGAGCCGGCGGCCGGCCCGGTCCGGGCAGCGCCTCAAGCCCAAAGTCAAGAGCGAGAGTCTGCGTCTTGCTGGTTCATGCTCAGGGTTTCCGGCGGTGTCTCCATTGCACAGATAAAGAGCCTGTCCCTGTGACCTCGGCATCCTACTGCCCAAAAACATGCCACTGGGGGATGCACCTAGCGATACGGGGATGCCAGGAGTTGGGGGAGAGGTGCCTCTGGAGTAAACAGGGGAGAAAATGGGTGTGTAGCTCATCTTCGGAGCACGACTCTGGCCCTGACCCCTCTCCTGCTGCAGGTCTGCGCCTGGGGACGGGAAGCCAGGTCAGGCCCCTGAGCCAGGAGCGTCCGTCAGCAGAGCCGTTTAATTTGACCTTGTCTGCTTAGGTGCTTAAATTCTGCGGAAGCATGCTGAGGTGAGCTGGGCAGAGTGGGAAGGAACTTTGGGCTAGCCCTACCTTGGCCGGGCGCCCACGCGATCATTTCTCAAGCCTTCAGCTCAGACTAGCAGAGGGTGAGGTCAGGGTGCTTGCTGCTTTTCCTGAGCTGGAGGGCCACCTTTCCATTTGCCAGTGGGGGACTGTCAAGGTTACAGCGCTGGGGACTTGGTTGAAAAATACCACCCAGTCATCTGACCTGGGCCATTCCCGGAGAGTACTATCCACAGGAACAGGCTTTAACCTTACTCAGCTTATGCTACATACAGATGAAGCAGCAAGTGAGCAGGGGAGGGAAGTGCGGGTCTTCACCGTTTGCGTTGTGCTGTTTACTACATCCATATCCTGTTGACTGGTACTTTTCACAGCAAAGTTCATATTTATCTTTGCCATTTTTTTTTTTTTGCAAGAATGATTAGCAAACGTGCAGAAGCAGCTCAAAGGAAGAATGCAAGTCCTGGCATCTGCATGCCTCGCCAGATATTAATGATTTACTATCCATGTTTACTACTTACATTAGATGGCACTGCTACTCATGGTGGTTTTATTAGAGGCGCGTTTGGAGGAAAAACGTCTAGCACAGCTATTACTAATTGCATGATTTTGCATAAATTATGTCAGCTAAAGAGAGTTTGAGCTTTTCTTCACTTCACTGAATTCATCATTTCCTTCAAGATAGAATGATTCGGTTTAATTTCTTTAGCTAAATGAAAGACCTCCACTTAAAGACAGGATGCCCTTGAAAAGCGAAGTCTGTCTTTAAACTTACTACAGTTGCCACGACTCCATTTTTTACTATTGTGATTAAGACTTTGAGCTTTTACTTAAATCAGGCCCATGATCCTATAGAGAAGCCCCACTGCTGGGTAGGAAACAGGCTAATGAGGCAGAAGCTGGAAGCCTCCGTGTCTGCACCGAGAGCCTCCAGAAGCCCCATGTGGGGCCGGACGCTGGCTTACTCTATGCGGGGGCTTCTCTCTTCTGCCACAACTGTTTTCCGCAGGGCAGGATGGGGAATGTTTGTCTTTTGTTTCTCCCTCCTTAGGGATAAAGAAATTAAGTAAATAAGTAAATACAGACTCGCTAATGCAAAGCATCCGTGTACCGGGAAGACTCCCACCCACAGAAAGCAGCAGTCAAAATAAAAGCGATTCTCAGGACTACCCGTGGACCACAGCAGAGCAGCTGGACAGATGTGCTCGCTCAGCTAGACATTTGTATTCCCTCGCCTGCTCTCTCTCGCCCATGGCAGTCTCATTTGGACAAACAGCTCCTGAACCCTCTTGGATGAGAAGCAGATTACAGGCTGCTTCCCAGGGCATAATGCTAAAGAAATAGCAGGCACACCACGGAGCAGCATTCCTACGGGTGGGCACCGATTCAGGACAGCAGTGACGGGGTCACCAGGGGTGTTTTATTGCAAAGCTTTGGGCCAGCCCACCACACAGCTGAGCAGTTCCATGTCAAGGCCGCTGCCTGACCAATCGGTGGCACCCAAAAGACCACACAAATTATGCATATTTGAGGCAAACCACAATCATCTGGAGAATGCAGTTATTAAGACTCCCCAGACAAAACTGGCTCCGTGATTGAAATGATTCCTTCATAAACGTGAGGGACCCTAGCCCTCCCTCACCGTGGTTCCCCTGGGCCCTCATTCCTCACCCCAGAATTAGCTGACATAATTTATGAAGCAGATCCTTTTCAGTCTCCGCACATATTTGATTTTAATATTTCATAACATTATGGAATGACTTTAATATTTTAAAGCAAAATTTAATATGATTGATATTACATGACAACACTTTTATTACCATGAAACTCGCAGACAAACACTTGGATAAGTCTTTATCCAATATTTGAGCTAACCTGTAACATGAATGTAGTAAAACGCTGTACCTTTTAATCAGGTTATTTTAGAAATATACTTTTTTTTATATATTGAGGAGAGAATAGAGGTTTGGTACCATGTCGTGAGGACCCTGCCAGGATCCACGTAACCAAGTTGTTTAGATGTCAGCTCATGTTAAACAGTGAGCCCTACAAAGCATGGGTTCGAGGGACGATCCTGTATCTGTTCCATCGCCAAGCAACAAAGAATCTTGCCTCTCAGATTAAGAAAAACTACAAATCCAGAGACATTTCCTCGTCCCGAATTCAATTCCTGATGGAAACCCTTTCAAGAGGCTCTCCTGCCATAAGCCACCGGGGCGTTCAGCATGAGCCTCAGTCACGAGTACCACAGACGTCATCCACACCGTAAGGAATGAGTCCAGGGACTGTGACGTGGACAAAGATATCATCGCGTGGCACAGCGCTGATCTCAATAAAGCAAAGCACTCTAACCTGATAGCTCTGTGTCTGCGCCGAGTGCGCGGTCCCACCTCCGACTGGGACCGAGAGGAAATTAACCGGAATACAGAAAAGCTGATATTAGGGACAAGAAGGAAGCACGTTTCTAAATCACAGGCCTTTTGGCTCATACAGTATTTCAAAGGGACTTGGGAAGAACCATCTCCAAAGTCATTATTTGTGAATACTGTGCTCTTACAGAGTACTGAGCTGATTATTCAGGGTACTGAACACCCACAGACATGCTCTCTGCCACATCATCTTGCTGTTACGAAGTCTGAGCAGAAAAGACCAGAGAGGAGAGACATTGGCACAGTGTAGGCCCACCTGAGACATGCTGCTAGAGCCGTAACGGGGATGAAGAAACTTAAAAAAAAAAAAAAAAA
>JAQQSQ010000302.1:0-14754 GCA_028627145.1 Eidolon dupreanum
GGGGAAGAAGCAAAGCATGAGGTCGTGGAACAATGCTTTTTAAGAGTCAGGCCTTTCTTCCACATCCCACTGACCAGAACACGTTTCACAGCTCACCTAATTCTAAAAGAGTTTGAACCCAGATGGAAAAGGAAGCAAGAGTCCGTGAACACAAGGCATCATCACTGCCACCAAGAACAAACATATCAGCTCTGATAACATGTGTAATTTGCTTTTGTCTGGCCTCCTCACTGAATGAGGCAAAGGGAACGGGAGTAGACAAAGCAGGAGAGAGAGGCCAGGGTTACGGGAGCTCGAGATGTTCAGGAGAGTGGGAAGGTCCATGGACACAGGGTCCAGAGCTATCATCTGAGACCTGGTTGAAGGATCAGCAAAGAACCAAGGTCAAGTGGGAGAGCAGAGTGGAAGACCCAGATGCTGAGCAAAAGGTCTGCAAAAGGAGGAGGCAGAGCCATGTATGGGGTAGCCCAGAGGGAGGCCCCAAGATGATGACTACAGGAAAAGGAAGCCTATTGTTACATGTGGAGGGATTACTGACCCACCTGGGGGCAGGGAGGGAGCTGGAAGGTGCCATGAGCTAGTGCCCACAAGTTAAACTTCAGTATTGCAAGGAAAAGTTTCTCAGGTTAAGTAAAGAAAAAAGTGCTGCTAAACAGAAATAAAATATTAAAAATAAAAATTGGGTATAAAGGAATAGCACGAGTACCTACATTAAAAGCACAGATCACAATATTGCTTTTCTATAAAAAAGTAAAATTCAAGGTAAAAAAACATTCAGTGGGACAGAAGGAGTTATTTCATGTGATAAAACGCATAGTTCATAATAATGCTAACAGTTGTGAATCTTCATGTACCAAATAACCTAACAGGAAAACATTAAGCAAAATCCATTGGAAATACAAGGAGAAATCGACAGTTGTGGAGACTTTAACACATCTCCCTTGGTCAAGTAAAAATAAATAGAACAAAAATGGAATTTGTTTTAGGTGATTTTACCATTCATTGATTTTATACTATGTATCAAGGTCAGTGCTAGGTGTTTCATATGTGATTTCATTTACAATAAGCCTCTTATTAACACGCTGGATAGATAGTTACTGCCATTTTATCGAGGAGTAAACTGAAGCTCTGTAAGGTCCCCTAATTAGCTCTCACGGAACCAGTATTTGAACCGAGGTCTTTGCCTCCACAGCTGTTTTTCCCACTTTTCTATATAGCCTCTTCAGTAAGCAGAGCCTTTCATTTTATAGAAAACATTTCTTCCAAGAAGGACAAAGATCCATCTGCCTCTTACAGAATCCCTGACACCTTCAGGGCAGGTTCTGGCTAATGATAGGCAGTCACAGAGTTTTCATTTACTGGGTGATGAAGAGAAAGCAACTGGTCCAAGGTCACCCAGCAAGTTAGAGTGAAACACAAGGCAGTTGCCTAAATCTTGCGTTTGTGTACTGCCCCGACCTCCCAGACTGCCAGTCACCACAGCTTCTTCAGTGACCTAAAGCCCAGGTTCATTCCTCCTCCTATGAAAATAACAAAAGAATCTTTTTTTTTCTATTGAATACCAGCTGGCCCCAGGAAAGAAGAGCCTCTAATTTTGCTCTAGACACCAGTGCTTGCTTTGGCCTTTGGTCTGTCTTCTCGGTTTTTGTTCTTTGGTCGGCGCGATGCTTTAATGATTATTGTCTGCTACTACGATCATGGTTTAATTGTTGGTTTGCAGCTCCGTGGCTCAGAGGAGGGAATTTTATAAAACAAGTATTATTTTCTTATTGTCATTTCTAATGTCACTAGGAATAATTTAAGCTCCATTCTCACTTGGGGGCAGGAGTGATTTCTGACCCCCTGCCCCCTGCAGCAGCTGTTCGTTCACATGCCATTTTCCCCCAATGTAAAGATCGGCCGTGATGACTCATATCAGTGTAGCGTCCATTGTGTTCATGCAGTGGTGACAGATGCTTGGGAGCACCCCAGACCCGTCCGTATCCTGGGGCACAGTCGGAAGGCAAGGGAAATCAACATGGCAAGATGCCGCAGATTTTTTTTTTCCCTCCTTGTTTTTGTATATCTTTCTCATGTTCATTGGATACAGATGAACCACCTGTAAGCAATGAGGTGGGCCATCTCCACAAAACGCTCAGTGTGTGGAAGTTTCTTCCAGCCCAAGAGAACTGAGGACTAGAACTCCAGAAGCCAGTTTTGCCTGTGGACAGCACTTGAAAGGTGCAGGCAGCTACAGTGAGAATCTGATGCTTTCCGCGCTTCTTAGATTTAGACTCTGGTAGAACATCTCTTCCTGTCCTTGAAGCTGAGTGTCGTGAAGCTTACCAGCCTTACCAGCAAAGCCCTGGGAAGTCTCAGTTGTCAACTGGAGGGAAGAGATAAGGGAGCAAGGGCCAGGTAGGGGGCGCCCTCCTCTGGGGACCTGCTATTGGAAAATCATGGTGGAAGGTGGGACTCTGAGGAAACACTATGAAGAAAAGGGTGTGTAGAAATCCTGGAACAAAGACAGCTCCACAATTCAGGGTGCCCTGCGATTGAAGCGGGTGGCAGCCAGCTGTGAAATGAAGACCCAGTCCCAGAAAGAGCAAGTCGAATTTCATGGAGATCCCCAGGGGAATGGGAGCGAGAACCAGAGCCCAATGGGGCTAATTAGCTGAGCTGGCATGTGTGGTCATCATGAGTGCCCAGGTTGTACACTAGGCAAACCAGATACCAGACTTAGGACACTGAGACCCCTGTAAGCCACCTCCTTTGGTGGGAACAGAGCCCCCGCTCCTTGCCCCCAGCCCTGCCCCCAGCACCTGAGAAACTGCTCTCGCTGAAATTACGATGCTCCCTGCCTTCTCCACAGCTTGAACATCGTGCCATTCCCTGATACCCTCTGCTCTTGACTTCTAGGGCTGCCCCTTTTTCTGGTTTTCCTTCTGCCTCTCAACTCCTCACTTAATCGTCACGAGCTTCTCTTCCTGCTCATCTTCAGCGTTGTGGTTCTCCAGGGCTCCCTTCTGTGTGTGCAGCTTACACTTCATACTTATTGGGTAGGCTCATCCACGCCTATGGCTGCAGGTCTCCCTCACCTGCGCCCATCCTCCTGTGCTCCTGAAGAGCTTGGGTCTCCTTGGGGGGCCAGCCTCCATCCCATCTGTGTCTGCACAGCCTCTCTTCCTGGCATTCCCTTTCCTTCTCACATTCCTCACCCGACCCCTCACCCCCAACCCCACCTCCCCATCTTCATCTGGACACATCCTGTTCATCTCTCAGGACTCAGCTCAGTTGTTCCCTCCTCCAGGGGGGCTTTGTCCTGCCCCCTCGGCCTGAGGTAGGGACCCTTCTCTGCACATACTTTCACTATAGTACCTACCGCCCCTCATTTAGGGGCAGAAACATGCCACATTCCCATCGGTATCACCAGCACTTGGCTTGCTGTCTGTATCTAGCACCTACTCTCTCTTGATTCAGCATATGAATATCAGTATCCGTGTCAGCTCAGAACCTACAGGGTCGGGTTTACAGAGTGTGGGACCATGGTTGCAGCACCCCCATGTCTCTGAGTTTAGACCAGGCAGCTAGCTCTGGCCAAGGTCCATGCAGGTAAGTCCTATCTCTTTGGTCGAGATAGAACACCAGAGATACAGTTTGTAAGACCCAAGGAGCTAGATGTGGGCAGTAAAGAGAGATGTCAGAACTTATTTGTACCTCTGTATATGCTGGTCCTTCTCTTGCGATCTTCCCCTCTCTCAATTTCTCCATATTGTTCTTTTCTTTCTTCAAAACTGCTACAAAGACACCTCCTCCTTGAAGTTTTCCCTGCCTCTCTCAATCAGAAGCACTGAGCAATACAGAGCTTCTATGACAAGAGCACGGTCATTTCTTAAAGCAACAGAATCTAATAAAAAACTAATAAGAGTCAGGGAACCCCTTATTCTCTCACTGAGGCCTTTCATAAGAGACAGACGCGGTTTGAATACTGCCTCTGAGCCTTACTAACTGTTGACCCCACCCCGACTCCCCTGTGGGTTGCCTATGATAACCTCTGGGGACCTCAGTTCACCCATCAGCAAGATGGGAAAATAGAGCAATTGCAGAGGCTTTATAAGGATATTAGACAATATGCATAAAGTACGTGGCACACAGATTTTTCTACAAATGTTTAGTTCTCTTCCTCCTCTAGTTATTCCGATAGCACTTTATTCATCCCACTCTTTTAGTACCTATTGCACATATTATTATGTTTTGTGCGTCTCTTTCAATAAGCTGCGGCAGCCTCCAGGGCAAAGACAGAGCCTCCCACGTTTCCACAGCTCTCATCACAGAGCCTGATGCACCACACACATCAATCCTTTGCCCTGGCCCGGCCTGTGTCTGTGGCCCAAAGAAACAAACACACATATGAACAAGGCATCTATGTGAAGGAACACCTTGCTATGGACGGTGGGGGCAGAGTCCTCAAACTGTTTTCAGTATTTCAAAAGCCGAAAGAAGACCAGGTGTTCACCGATATGTAGGAGGGATGCTCAGACAAACCCAAATGTCTGTCTGGGCCCAGAATTATCCCTGTCGATCAGAACCTCTAACTAGCATTTGATAGACTTTGATTTCTTTAAGATGAGAAAAGCCTTCAGAGAGTCTTCAGAAATGTGGTTGGTTTGGCAGAGCAAGTCTTCACTGGCCATCATTAAGGATTTATTAACAAAAGGAGTCACTCGACTCCCACAGCCGCCCAGCTAACTTGCCAGTCTGTTCTCATCTGGGCAGCAAGAGTAATCTTAAAATGTAAATCGGCTCCCGTCAGGCCTCAGCTTTAAATCCTTTAATGACTTACTTCCCTTGGCCTGTAGAATGAAGTCCAAACTTTTCCCTGACCCACAGGGCCCCACCTGACCCGACTGCTGCTTGCCTCTCTTGGCCCATTGACAGCCTCGGTGGCCTTTCCCTTGCTCAGATGCTCCAGGATGTTTCCCTTTTGGAACCTCTGCACACCCTGCCCTTTGCACACAGGAAGCTTCCTCCCACCTCTTATCCTGCCCTGCTCTTCATGTGACTGGCTCCTTTTGAGCCCTCTCATCTTGCTTAAATGTCACCTCCTTGGAGAGGTCTTCCCCAGCCACTCTAACTAAAGCAGTTACTCCACCTCAGCACTCTGCTATTTCTTTCACTGCATTTGCCACAGCTGATAATCTCTTAATGGGTTTATGTACACGGGAATATTGCCCATCTCCACAAACAACTGGAAAAATGACACCCTGTCTGTCATCTTCACCATTATCTCCCAGCACCCAGCACGTAGGAGGTGTTTAAATCAACGAATGCAGTAAGAAGTCTGGAAGTTGTGAAAAGAGAGAATTGAAGACTAAGTAAAAAAGGAAAGAAAATATGTTTATAAATAAACAGCCACTGTATACAGGGCGCTTTCACATTATCACATTATCTATCCCTTGGGTTGCCAAGTTACATTGTTTCTTCATGCAAAGGACCTCAGGCCCCCTGCTCTCACCTCCTCCTGCCTCTTTTCTCCACCTCGTCAATGCCAAGCCTTTGACTTTGTCTGATTATCAGATCAGCTAAGCTAAATGCAATGGACTGGCATTCCTAATTCGTGGTCTTGAATATCAGCCCTTTACCCTTGTATAAGATGCACATGTAAGCACTCAGTTACTGATGGGGCCTCTCCAGCGCGTGCCTGGCCCTTGGCCACAGCCTGTTCCTTCTAGATGTGTGGGCAGCATTATCAGGGGAAAGAGGGGAAGCGCTAAAGTCTGACCTGGACTGTAATTATGTAATGTAATTCTGGCTTGCTTTCCAACCAGCCCTGACCTTGGGCAAGTTATTTAACCTCAGTATTCTCATTTTTAAAGATGGAAACGATGTTACCTACAAAATAAAGATGTTGTGAGGCCTAAATGGGATAATGTGAAAGTGCCTCATACACAGAGGTTACTTCATAAACATGCTTTTTCATTTCCATTTAGTCACCATAGTCTCTCTTTCCACAGCTTCCTGTCAGGCTGGTCCTCCTGGAATTTCATTCATTCATGCATCGATTCCCTCACTCGTTCACTCCGTTATTCACCCTCAGGGACTACAGTCAGAATCCAACTGGAAGAAGATAAAACCCAAACTCCTCTGGCAAATTCTGAGGCGCTCGTCATCCTCCCCCTCTCAGTTCACCTCTGTACTCTCTGACATCCCACCACACCTGAACTCCAGTGTGGGGAGTCGCCTTTTCTTCCAGGCCCCTTCACCTCCCATCTGCCTCTAGGTCTCGTCTTATCTTATCTTATTAGATCCAAAGAAAACACACTCATTTTTCACGCCACCCAAACTTCCAGTCTCATTTCCTTCTTCCTGCCCTGACAAGTGCGGCCCACACGAACCTCTCTTTCCTGTGTGCATGACAACAGCACCACACAGCTTTCCACTTGGTCTGCTCCTATGGCGAGCTGCTGATTTCGCAGTGCACAAGTAATGTGGAGAGAGCAGAGAAGGAAAGGGATTGCTTGGCACAGCAGCGAGTACTCCTGCTTGCTCTGCTCCCTGGGGAGCTCCTTCTTCCTTGAGTGAGGCCCCAGTCTGCCAATCTGTAAACTCCTTGAAGAGAAGCCCATCTGTGTTCACTCTGTCCGAAGCCCTCAGAGGGGAGGTCTGCCAGGAGAACTAGAACACAGCCATTGTGTGGACAGCTCCTGGTACTGAGGCATCTCTACCTATATCTGTGACAGGATCCACCCAGGAAATGCAAGAGATTCACCTGAATCCTGTTAGAACTAAGCGATGACTGAAAATAAGAAACACATACCCATACATTACAATAAATATGTAACTAAAAATTAAATCCCATTCACAATAGGGTCAAAACCAAAACATGAATTTAGTAAGAAATGTAATAAAGAAGAAAGTCATAAAACTTCACCCAAGAATATAAACTAAGCCCTAAGTAAAGTAAGATACCTACAACGTTCCTGGCTGGGGAAAATAACACAAAGACATCAATTTGCCTGTTAATCAATAAATGCTTACAATTCCAACAGAAATATCAGTGGTATATTTTGGAACTTGATAACCACAAAGTTGATCTGAAAGGATGAATTTGTGAAATCAGCTAAGAAGTTCTGGGGAAAACATATGAAAGGAGACTTACCGTTTAAGAATATCAAAATATGAGAATATGGAAACTGAAGTAAGCTGAGTAGCTGTGTTGCTGGTACCACAAGTAGAATCCAGCATAGGCAAAGGAGGGAGCCCTGGAAGTGAGAGAATCTACAGTCAGACCCACAGCCGAGGTGACATTTTGAACCAGTGGAGAGGACTTGGATTATTCCGTTACTGGTGTCTTCATTCCACAGGTGTCCATGTGCACCATCCAAAGTGTCAGGCACCTCCTAGGCACTGGGCCTATAAGAGTGAACGAGACCCGGTTCCGCACACATGAAAATTTTCTTCTAGTTGGGGAGACAAGTAGTAAACAAATGAATAAATGAAGTATAGACTGTAATAAATGCTGAGGAAATAAGCAGAGCGTGGAAGAGACCACTTTAGATACGTGTTGAGACAACTGGGTGTCCATTTGGAAAAATGACAAAACTATAAACCTCCAAACATGAAACTATACAAGTTCTGGGAAAATATTAAAGTTTTGACTTTTCATCATTTTGGAGAGAAGAGGGTTTGCCCAAGCAGAACATGACACCCGATATCCTTAAAGAAAATATTAACGTTGTTGATTACATGAAATGAATAACTTATATGCCATAATATACACCATAAACAAAATTTAAAGAGACGAGACACCAGATGCTAGGAGAAAATATTAACAAATATCTAAAAGAGGAATCAAATTTATAAAAATAATAGGTAAAAATCATAATGTATAAATAGAATTTTAAAAGATAAATTAATTAAGATGGATAAAGGATATGAAGAGGTACAAATGGCCAACATATGCAAAGATACACAACCTAACTAAATTACCTAAACGTAAACACCATTGAGATTCCACTGTGGCTTAGCAGATAGGTGAGACTTTAATATTGAACACATTTACATATTGTAATATCTGATGTTGTCGAGATGAAGTTTAGGAAAGAGAAGAGTCACTTTAATACTGTTTAATGGAATGTAAATTGATACAATCACAGGAGAATAATTTACCAACATTTTAAAAATATATACCCATTTCTCCCCCCAAAAAAGTATTTCTGCAAGTTAACTAAA
The DNA here is from genome assembly GCA_028627145.1 of Eidolon dupreanum. Classification (NCBI taxonomy): domain Eukaryota; kingdom Metazoa; phylum Chordata; class Mammalia; order Chiroptera; family Pteropodidae; genus Eidolon; species Eidolon dupreanum. The sequence continues at coordinate 8,212 of JAQQSQ010000302.1, forward strand.
ATATTAGCAGAAATGTACAAAGGTACATAAAGATGGGAATGTTTCCTGCAGACTTATGTAAAATATAACAATAGTGAAATATAACAATGTCTATTTCAGAAAAAAATGTATATGTTCATAATATAGTATTAAGTGAGGAAAGAAAGTTATAAAAACTACATAAAATATGGTTCCATTTGGGAGAGGAAACGTGTGCACATTGAATAAAAGCCTGGAAGGATATGAAGCAAAACTAATATCAGGTGAAAAGCTCCGGAAAGATTGGTTTGTGTGTGAGAGACTTTTTAAATATTCAGTACATCTGTATTGTTTGCCTTGAAGTACATCTTATTTTTATAATTTAAAAAAGATATTTTTGAAAGGAGGTAGCGATGAATGGATTGGAGCCTGGAGCAGAAAAAAGGACATCAGTGGGAACACTGGAGAAATCCAAATAAAGTCTGGAGTTGATTCCTCATAATGTACCAACGTTGCTTTCTTGGTTGTGACAGATGCACCGGGATGGTAAAGAGGCTATGGGAATTCCTGTGTTATCCTTGCAACTTCTCCCTAAGTCTAAAATTATTCCAAAATTAGAATCGATTAGAAGAAAAAGAGAGAGTTATACAGGCTCATACCCAAGGCAGCCTTAGCAACTGGAACCATTTTGTTCAGGAAGAATTTGGGTTCCTACTGGTGTCTGTCTGTGGCCAGTGGGCGCCCCTTTCATGGGGACCCCTGCCTGGCCACCTCAGGTCGGCAGGATTATCTAAGGCAAGCCCGTGTGTAACTCATATCCTGAGTTCCGCTCTGAGGAAACGAAGTTGTAGGCTCACCCTTCTCCCCACCACAGCTGGGCCAGCTTCTCGGAGACCCCACAGCAACCACTGCCCTTCAGCCCTTAGTCCTTTTTTTTTTTTTTTTTTTTTTTTTTGAGACTTAGTTTTTTTAGAGCAGATAGCAGATTTAGATTCACAGCAAAATTGAGAGGAAGACAAAGAGATTTCTCAGGTATCCAGCCCCTGCCCAACACAGGCACAGCCTCCTGCATTATCAGTGTCCCCAACCAGAGTGGTACATTGATTACAATTGATGAACTTACATTGACACATTATTATTACCCAAAGTACATTGTTTTCATTAGGGTTCATTCAGTATACGTACACCCTAGAGGTTCGAACAAATGTATGACAGCATGCATTCATAATTATAGTGTCATAAGAGTATTTCCACCTCTCTAAAAATCCTTTGTGCTCCACCTATTCATCCCCCCCACCCAGTCCCTGCAACCACTGATCTTTTTATGACCTCTATAGTTTTGCCTGTTTCGGAATGTCATATAGTTGGAATCATACAGTATTAGACTTTTCAGAATGCCTTCTTTCACTTGGTAATATGCATTTAAGTTTCCTCCATGTCTTTTCATAGCTTGATAACTCATTTCTTTTTAGTGCTGAATAATATTCATTTTTTTGGATGTACCGCAGTTTGAGTAGTCATTCATTCATTTACTAGATGATATTTTGGTTGTGTCCTAGTTTTGGCAATGATGAATAAAACAAACATTTGTGTGCAAATTTTTGTGGGAACATAGTTTTCAGTTCATTTGGATAAATACCAAGAAGTGTGATTACTGGGTCATATGGTAAGAGTATATTTAGTTTTATAAGAAACTACCATCTGTCTTCCAAAGTGGCTGTACCGTTTTGCATTCCCACCAGCAGTGAGTGTCCTTGCTGCTCCACACCCTCATCAGCATTTGGTGTTGTCAGCGTTTCAGATTTTGGCTTTTTTAATAGGTGTGTAATGATATCTCATTGCCGTTTTAGTTTGCATTTCCCTGATGGCATATGAGGTAAAGCACCTTTTCATATACTTATTTGCCATTTGTGTATCTTCTTTGGTGACATGTCTGGTAAGGTATTTAACCCATTTTTTAATCAGCTTGTTTGTTTTCTTATTGTTGAGTTTTAAGAATTATTTGTGTATTTTGGATAACAGTCCTTTATCAGATGTGTCTTTTGCAAATATTTTTCCAAGTCTATGGCTTATCTGCTCATTCCTTTGTCATTGTCTTTTGCAGAGCAGAAGTTTTTAATATTAATGACTTCTGGCTTATCAGTTGTTTTTCATAGACCCTGTCTTTGGTGTATCTAATAAGTTATGCCATACCCAAAGTCATCTAGGTTTTCCTTCCAGGAGTTTTCATTTTATGTTTTCATTTAGGTATGTGATTCATTTTAGTTAATTTTTGTGAAAGGTGTAAGGTCTGTCTAGAGTCATATTTTTGCATGTGGATGTCCAGTTGTTCCAGCACCGTTTGTTAAAGGGGCTGTCTTTGCTCCATTGTGTTGCTTTTGCTCTTCTGTCAAAGATCAGTCGACTGTATTTATGGGGGGTCTATTTCTGTGCTCTCTGTTCTCTTCCATTGATCTATTTGTCTATTCTTCACCAATGCCACACTGTCTTGATGACTGTAGCTTTATGTTAAGTTTGACATCAGGTAGTGTTAGTCTTCTGACTTTTATCTTCTTCAATATTATGTTGGCTGTTCTGGGTCTTTTACCTCTCCTTATAAACTTTAGAATCAGTTTGTTGATATCCATAAAGTAACTTGCTGGGATTTTGATTATTTGTTTTTTTACCTATATCTTTTATCTAACCTAGACCCCACCTTCTCCCACTGGGGACCCAACGTCCGCCTCCCATTCTAGAATGACATGGATTTGGACACAGGAGTGAGGTCTGGGGCTCTGTAGAGTTAAAGAGGCAGGTGGGATTTGACAGTGGCAACACGAAGCTCATAATAACAAAAAGGATGCACAAAATCTACACCCTTCACCCTTGTTGCCATTGCTAGTGACCTCAGTGGGAGGAGCAGGCTGGATGGGAATTACGAGGATGCTGCCAGACACTACTTTCTCTTCCTTCTGCAAGTCTTTCTTAGGTTTATGAATTCCCTTGCCCTGGAAAGAAGGGGCCGAGCCCCATGTGACTGCCAGCCTCCTCTCTCTGTTCAGGCTCCACTTCCTGGTGTTCGACACAGAGGAGGTCCATGACGTGCTGCGCATCTGGGATGGGCCCGTGGAGAGCGGGGTTCTGCTGAAGGAACTCAGCGGCCCGGTGCTGCCCAAGGACCTGCACAGCACCTTCAACTCGGTTGTTCTGCAGTTCAGCACCGACTTCTTCACCAGCAAGCAGGGGTTTGCCGTTCAGTTCTCAGGTCTGTGTTTGTCTTCTGTTTGTCCTACTGCATGACGCCAGGCTCCCTTCCTCCTTCTTCAAGTCCCTCTTTTCCACCCATCTCTCCACTTGTGTAAAGACATTTATTGAACATCTGCCATGTGTGCGGTACATGGTTAGTGCTTGTTTAGATATCATGCTGCTCTTACTTAGTGGGGGGGAGGAGGAAGACAGGCAGGTTAATACACACTTATGTACAATTTGATAAGTATCTGGAAGGCGAAATATAAACCATGATGCTCACCTTGGAGCCTCCAGGAAGATGTTCCAGGAAAGATGATGCCCCAGCTCAGACCTGATGTCGAGTAGAGATTATAGGAGAAAAGATGGTGTTTCAAGAAGGAAGTAGTCAACTATGACTTGGGGTTGGCATACCACTGAGTTGGACTTGGGAGCATTTTATGGATGCCTATTAGATGAAAAAGGGAGAAAAGGGCATTGTCGGGGCAAAGAGCACATGAACAAGTGCAGAGGCAGGATAACAGGTTCAGAAGTGGAGGATTGTCCACTGGGGCTGAAACATGGGGAGCATGGAGGAAATCAGGGGAGCTACAGGTTGGCAGTGGTTTGGGGTGTGGTTATGGAAAAACTGATCTGACATGACGTACAATCCGGTACTTAATTTAGTAAAGGTCTGTCGGCCAAATGTGAGTAATCTAAAATCAATTAATTATGTACTGCAGTAGCCAATTATGGAGGAGCATGACAAAGAGCCACCAAAAATGGGCAGTGCTCAAACATTAAGTCCCAATATTAGATAATTTCTATGATTGGTCCTGCCTCTCCCTGTGATGCATAATCTCATCTCCTCTCAAGTGCCTCTTCCCTCACTCAGCTGCCTGCACAAGTGACTCTGCCTTGGTTTGTGCTTATGTTTATTATACAGCAGCTGTCTTCATTACCATCTCCTTACTCCACTGTCTGGGTGAGGCGGGTTTCCATGGTGATTCCGGAGCAAGCCGTGGCTCTGCCTCCACACTCTCACCTGGTTGGTGTGTCAGCTAAGGGTGGTCGGGTATATATCTGGCACCAGGGAGGCTGTAATAGGGTTGCAGACCCTACTTCTAGCTCTTTTATGACCCATCTTCTCCATTATTGATGAGCATTTAGCAGTATGTGGGGCAGATGAGAGTCTCCAGGATCAAGTTCATTTATACTCGTTAATTTGCCCACTTAACATTCATGCAGGCTTCTAGCCTAGTGAGGAATAGCTCCTTGCAAGGTTCATTGGGAGTCTTCTTATTTGAAATTCTGGCACTCTTTCACCCATAGAGAGAGTCCCTGGGGACCACTGAGTAACACTAAACTTGTCTAAGATGAGGGTTCCAGAATGGGACAACAAGGGAGTCATTTTAGATAAGCATTTTCCGACATCTGTTCCCTGGGGTTCCATAGACCATTAATTGGTATTGCAGACAAAAGAAGTTTGCATGATCAAGTTAACGTTGGGAAGGCGCTTAGGTCAAGGCAGACCTAAAGAGGTTGTCTGTAACTTGGGGCCTCTCAGAACTTTTTATCTCCTAATGCAGATAAATTCAGAAAGTGTTGGTAGGTCACAATTCCCAAACATATTTGGCCATGGATGACTTATTTCTAGGCCATCTCAAGAGACTAGCCCTTCATGGAACAAACTTTGGAAATTGCTGGTATAAGCAATAGAAGGATCTCCCAGCAGTGAGAAGGGTAAAGAGATGACTTCGTTCACATCCTGGGGAAAAGAGTATTATGAATAATTAAACTAGACATGTATTTTCTCTGAGTCTGCCCAAGCCGATGAGTATGGCTTTTAAAAAAAAAAAAAAAAAAAAAAAAAGGAGCCCTTAATTATACTGAAAATTTCCCGCATGGATTTTTGCATTATCTGACCTCCACTGTGTCCTCAGTGTTGCCACATGGGACAGAGTCCCTGAGCACTCTCATGAGCTGTGCCTTTGCCCAGCAGCTCCGGCTGCTTCCTCATGCATTGCCCAGCTCTTAGAAATACTATTGCTCCTTCAAGGTTCATCTCAGATGCCACTTCTTCCTAATAGTCCCATTCAGAATAAATTGCTATAGCCTGTGGCACCCCCAGCACTTTACTCCCATCTCTTCAGCACTTTATCAATTCCAGACACTCTGTTTGCTATTGGAGCTGGCCACCTTCCTGCCATCCCACAGAAAGCTCTTAGAGCATAGGGGCCACGCTGTGCCAGTCGGCCTCCTCCACGGGGAATGCATGCAGCAGGTGCTCACTCACTGCTTACTGAACAATTGGGCTCACGAAGACATGAACAAATAAATGGATGGTTTTTTCTAACACGAGGTTTTCCTTGAGCGAGCATTGCTTAGATCCACAGGGAAGGGAGTGGGCAAAGCTACCTAGCCTGGACTCCAGGAAGGCCGTGACAACCTGGCCCAGTGTTCTGGGTGTAACCACGGTTCAGGAAAGGTCACCTTCCCTGTTGCTGTCATTGGTTAGCAAATACCAGGACTACACTAGGGAAGAGAGAATGGCTCACCCCATGTTAACTTTATAGTGTGTGTTTGACAGGGGATTGTACAGAAATGCCAGGGACGATTAGTGCAGGCTTGGCTTTATTAAGTAAACATAACTGTGTAACATTTAACATCCTGTCTGTACCACGTGGATCCAGCCTTTCCCCGGGGACTTTGCCATGCAGCTCAAATACAGGAGCATTAAAGAGAGAAAGCGAGAACAAAAAGAGGTGAGGGAGAGCACTGAAGGAGAGGGAAACATAATCACTGCCATCTATCGAGCAGGCACCACACTAAGCTCTCTACTACATTCTCTCTTATAATTTTCACAGAAACCATAAGGTTTAAGCACCATTATTAATCCATGTTGCAGATGTGAGCTCTGAAGCCCAAAGAAGTTTCTCCTACAAGGTCACCTAGTTAATAAGTAGCGGGGCCTGGATCAATACCCCTGTGTCTGGTTCCCAAATCCAGGCTCTTAATCATTGCGCTCTGTTGCCTCCCATATAAATAATCTTTCTGAGTATGGTCCGAACAGTGAGCTATTTTTCCTGCAAGGAATAATTTACATGTGTACAGTGCACTGGAAAGCCAGAGATGAAAGCTAAGTCTGTTTTTAATTGGGAAGGAAGATTGATTCTTATTTGACTTTATAAATAAATTCAGAAAGTGTCAGATGGTGATGATTTGTTCATTTATTTGTTCATTTGACAAATATTTACTGAGCACTACTGTGTGCTGGGTACTGTTCTAGGCCCTAGGGATGCAAAACAGCCACAGTCTCTGTTCCCACAGAGATGCACAGTGATATACAATAGAGAGGCAAACAAATAAATTATCATGATT
>JAQQSQ010000303.1:0-14753 GCA_028627145.1 Eidolon dupreanum
GGCCTCACGGGCCAGGGGTGCTGGACGCGGAGGGCCCCGGGGTCTCCAGCACCCACACACCAGGCGTGCTCCCCGCTCTCTCCAGAAGGGGGAGCCACGCTGTCAGACACGCCCGCACCCCAGGACGGCTCCGGCGTCTGTCAGCGGGACGCCAGAGCCGGGGGCTAGACGTCCGAACACACCAGCTCGCTCAGATCCACAGCCAGCCACGGCCCCCACAGGCCCCCAGACCGCGGGAAGCCGTCCTGGCCGGGGTGGACCCAGAGGTGCTGGTCGGCGCCGTCGTGAGGGTCACCGCTGGACGCTGCCGACGTGGAACCGGACTCCGGGGAGGCGGGCTCGGGCCCGGGCTGGACTCGGGCCTGCCGTGGGGGCCGGGAGCCTGGCTGTCTGTGCACGTACGTCGGCCTGTCCAGGGGACCCCTGAACCCCTGCTTCTGAGCCTGGCGGGGGCCTCGTGCCCAGGGCTCTGCGCCGCCGGCACGGGAATGGGTCCCGTGCGGGGGAGCCGGGGGGCCTGGGTGCCGGGGCCCGCGGGCCGGCGGGGCCCTCGGCGCCTCCTCCACACTGGGCTGCGGCCAGCGAGCCGGCCGCGGGGCCCGGGGCTGCACCGCCGCGTCCCCTGAGGCGTCCATCTCCGCACGCCCTGCCGGCCAGAAGGGGGGACGGGGCCTCCGGGGAGAGGGGCGTTCGCTAACGACGTAGTATCTGTGGGCGGGGGGCCCGCGAGCCCGTGGCGCCGAGGCCCCCCGCACGCGGAGGGGGGGGCTGACCCGCTGCGCGTCTCCCCGGAAACGAGGCTCCGAGTGAGCACCTTCGACGTGCTCTCCGCACGGCACAGGGCGGCAGCGTCCGGTGTCATGGCCGCCGCCTCTGCCTGCACCGGGCCCTCGGGGACACCTGCAAGACAGGGGCCGTCAGGCCCCGCGGCCTCGGTGGGGTCGCAGCCCCACGCCCCCCGAGCACCGTGAGCAGGGCGCCCATGCAGCAGGGCGTCCGCGGGCCACACGCACGGGGCCCCTGGGGACTGAGCCCCCCCACCCCGCGTCCACCTCAGGACAGGCCCCGGGCGGGCAGAGGGTGTGCCAGGAACACTGCCCCTCTCCCTCTCCACAGAGCTGTCCCCAAGGCCCACGGGGACTCCCAGACCCCTTCCCCCTTGTCAAGACCCCCCGAGACACGAGGACAATGCCTCACACAGCCAGGTTCAAGTTCTTTGTTAACTTGTCTTCAAAAACAAAACCATCCCCCCCCCCCCCCGAAAAAAAAAACCCTGCATTGCATCTACTGCTTTTGCTGCTGCACCTGGATCGACGGCTCCTCTCCGCGTGGGCGTGGGCCCGTGCCCCGCCAGACGCCGGCCGCCGCCGCCGTGCGTGTGAACACAGACGGCTGACCCCTGACACGACTCGCGCTCGCTCACAGCCGGGCAGCCCGCGGCTGCCGCACAGACGACCTCGCACCCCACGGCCCCAGGAGCAGGCGCCCGCTGGTCCGCGGCCAGACTCACCTGCCGGTGGCACGCTCCGGCCCGGGCTGGGGGATGCCAGGAAGGGGCTGGGCGACCGCCTCCACCCTGCCCGCCGAGTCGAAGCTGGCCACGTGGCCGCTGTCCTGGGGCGTCGCCGAATGGGCCGAGGGCCGCTGGCTGCTGGGGCCGCTGTCCTGGGGCGGCCTCCTGGTGCTTCCCTCTCGGGTTTGGATGCGTGCTGCAGGAAGAGGAGGGACGTGAGGGGACCGCAGGGGGGTGGGGGCACATCCAGGGTGGTGGCCTCCGACAGCTCGGTCTCCGCACAGCCACGGGCACCAGCAGAAACACGTGACCCGCCGGTTCGCAGAGCTGGCAGTGCGGGCGGGGCCGCACGCACCCGAGGCTTTGCAGGTGCCCCCACGAGGCCGAGCGCGTTACTCCCCGGCATCGGGGTCCTGGTTCCTCATCGAGACAACGGACTTCGTAGAGCGTATGTGACCCTGACGAAGTTTTGGCAACAGTTCACAGAAAACGTGGCCTCCAGCTGCGAAACGGACACTGGACAAGGCCGCCGCGCCGAGGACGTCTACGGAAAGCCGTGTCTGCAGGCGACCGCCCGCCTTCGGGCCATGCCAGGCCTCTGCTCTTACGGCTTGTTCTTTACGGGGGGGTGGGGGGGAGGCGGGCGCTCCCCGCTCTGAGCCTCGGCGGGAGGTGTTGGTCCTCGAGCAGCCGGGCAGATGGGAGCGGAGGTGTGCGCCCTGGCTTTGTGTCTCTCACCAGAGAACCCGTTTTCGGGGCGGCCCGTCCGGGCTGCGGGAGTGCGACCGAGAGCAGAGCTCACGGCGGCCGACCCTGCGGCGAGGCCTGGGCGAGGAGGACGGGCCAACGGGACAAAGACGCGCCCGGGGGGCCCCCGACCTCTGTGCTGCTTTTTCTCCCCTACTTCAAAATCTTCTGATTTGAGACACGTTTGGGGGGTTAGTAACAGGTCTAGGGATGATGTAAAAATTGTAGACTTACACCAACACTTACCTCCCTAGATTTTACTCTACTGTCCCTAGTTAATGGTGAAAAGCACAGTTTACGCGGAGTTTTTAAAGCAGTGAACCCTTAAACTGCTGTGCTTTTAATGCTCACCGACCACGACATCACGTGGTTTTCTTTACACTTACCTTCCACCATTTGGGCGACCTTTTTCTTATCCTCAGATCTTGCCTAGAATGTGAATGATGATAATTACACGTTTGTCTGGATTTGGCAGGAAGCGGTCGCAGACACTGTCCTGGGGAGGTGACGTGCCATCACAGTCTGGGGCCGTGGCGGAACTAACACTGCTCCCCGGGAACAGGGTGCTCGCACCCTGCCCACCATGCAGGCGGATCAACGCCGACACCCGAGAGCTGGAGTTTCGACCTTAGAGTTTCTTTTTCGGGACAGTGATTGGCTAGACCGTGTTTCGATTCTGCCGATAACGGTTCGTTTGTCTATCTACCTGATGAGCTGGTGGTGCTTCACCTGAATTGAGATTCATGGGAGGGTTTTTTTTTTTTAATGGAAAAAGGTGGAAGTCTTTTTGGATGGGGTGCTGGGACCAGGGGCCAGTGAGGGCTCAAATTTAAGGCGGCACTTGCTCTCAGGACTGTGAGAGTGGCAGGGTCAGTGTGACTGAGGCTTTGTGACTTCTTAAATTTGGCAGCTGGTGCCTCTGTCACCTCACCCGAGTCCTGGCTCTGGGGGAGCCCCTGGGGTGATGGGAGGAATTACAGAAGGACTGGGGAGGGGAGGCCTCCATCTGACCTGAGCAGCAAGGCCTGAGTCCTGCATGGGAGGGAAGGGTAAGGACAACCAGAACCTAAAAGATGCGGAAAAGGCGGGCCTTTGGGTCCAAACAGTGACCTGGGGCTCCAACGTCCAAGCTGACGTGAGGTCGGGAAGAGGCCGCAGGAGAGCAAGCACGCTGAGGGCTGGACGTGGACACACGGGCGGGGGGTGGGGGAGCTCGGGACGAACGGGAGCCACCCGGTGTGCTCGGAAACAGTTCTGGGAGGTCCCGGGGCAGGGGCGGCCCGGCACCCAGCGACCTGAAATGCGGCCTCGGCACCGCGCCCTGCCGCCGAGTTCAGGCAGGCCGCTGGCGCGCTCCCCACGGCGGGGCGGGGTGGTACTTGCGTTCTGGATCTGTGTCCTGAGCTGCTGGTTGCTGAGCTTCAGGGACCTGGCGATGCTCTGGAGGTAGTAGATGAGCATGCTGGGACGGAAGGGCCAGCGTGAGGGCCCCGCTCGTGGCTGGCAGGAACCGGGGGCCCCCCCCACCCGCCCCCGAGGCCGTGCTGGCAGGAACCGGGCCCCCCCCCTGCCCCCGAGGCCGTGCTGGCAGGAACCGGGCCCCCCCCCACCCGCCCCCGAGGACAGACGGCCTCCAAAGTTCTCAGCCCCAGAGCACTGGGCAGGGGCTGCTCCCTTCCCTCACAGCGGCCGCCCGAGCTGGAGCTCTGGGTCGTGTGACAGGGAGCGGAGGCGGGAGGGGCGTTTACGGCTCCCAGGATGCGAGCGGCCGCCGCTCAGCTGCACTGCGCAATTCCTTTAAGACGGTCTGAGCTTCCGGGGAGCAGGATGATGATGGTGACCCTCGACCCCGGCCCACTGGCCACGGTGACCCCCGAATGCTGTGAGCGACCCGATCGCTCCGCGCATCCCGTGCGACTCGGCTCCACTCAGGGCCTCAGGCTCCACCCGCTGATGTCGCGGGGTCGCTGGTGAGCGGGCCGGCCGGGGGGCGTGTGCGGCGCGCGCGGAACTCACAAGAGCAGCAGCGCGGCTGGCAGGATGACCACGGGGCTGCTGACGGACGCGGCCACCGCACCGAGCCACGCGGGGAACTCCTCGATCGTCTCGGACACGACGTCGTACATTTTCTCCTGCCCGCTGCGGGGAAGCAGGGCGCAGCTCCAGGGCACGCTGCCGTCGGCAGGAGGTGCTGCTAGCCGCCCCAAGACGGCGGGATGGCCGGAGTCCGACCCTCGGGGTCAGTGACAAAACGGGAGGGAACGTCCGAACGCAAAGGACACGTGGCCTTCCGCAGGGGACGTCCTACGAGGTGGTCCCTGACCACGTCGTGCGCGCGTCTTAGCGGCGTCCGCAGAGACAGTCTCTACAGGCCAGGTCCACGTCCTCTCCGAGCTGCCTTAAGGCGAGTGCTCGGCGGGGTGTCTAGGGACTTCTGCCCTGACGTCGCGAGGGGACCCAACCGGCAGTGACGCGGCCGCGCGTCCTGAGGCTTTCAGGGTCCCGGGAGTGGAGGACTGACCAAGACGCGTCTGTCTCCAGCACCGAGCGCTGCTGCTCCCCGTTTCAACCCCACACGGGCCGTTTCAGGAGATGGTGGGACCCGCGGGCAGCCTGCTCCCTGACAGGACACTCGCCTTGGATTCAGAGGCCCGAGTCTGACACCTTCCCTGCCGCGGGCCCGTCCCGCGACGGCCGCTTACCTGAACGGCCCGCAGTGCGGGGACGGCCGGTAGCGGACGATGGCGACCACGGTGGGCAGCATGCACAGGAACAGCATGAACAGCAGCATGGCCAGGTAGAAGTTGTTGGACCTGCGGACACCCCGGTGCCCCGCGCTGCGCTCGGGCTGAGGCCGCTCACAGGACACGCGCCCCCGGGGGACGCACGCCGAACCCGCAGCCCCCCCTCTGCCGACAGCTGTCCACGCAGCAGTGTGAGGAGGGCGTGCCACAGGGTCACGGGCAGCTCGGCGAGCCAGGAGTCAGGGCCCGGAGGCTGCACAGGGCACCCAGCCCACCTGCTCGCCTGCGGAACACCTGCCGAGCACCCGTCCACCTCACGTTAGGAGCGGTGAACCCAAGCAGCTTAACTCATGGAAAAACCTTAGCCCCTGTGGTGCGTCCCCCTGGGCCCCAGCTAACGGCCCCCTGCCCTGCCCCCAGCCTTGAGCTGCCCCTCAGACCTGAGGGCAGGTGGCCTCCTGTGGTCGTGAGTCTCGACGCATGTGGGTGCTGTGTGCATTCAACTCACGTCCTCTCCGCTCAGGGCGGCTCGGACTGAACCCGCTGCCGGTCAAGCCCTGAGCCCTGAGCAGACACACACACAGGCTCGGACAGGGAACGAGAGGTCGGCCGGCCAGACCGTCACCTGGCTCTGTCTGCAGTGACACAGCCCAGGGGTAGGGAAGGAACCAGGGTGCACGGAACGTAGTGCGTGGGCTGCTGTTCCCTGTGGATCCTCTCTACTCTATGCCACATGTGCCACACGCGCGTGCACGCTGCACACACACCTAGGTCCAGGTCAAGGAGTCTGAATGTCACTGAGATATAAACCCATGAAAACTGTTACGTCAAAATAAAATGAATGAGCTCCTATTAATTAAAAAAACAAACAAACAAACAAAAACCCAGGCTAGAACAAGCTTCAGCCAGGCTCTGGGACGACTGGGGCTCCCCCGCAGTGCTGCTGGGGTGTGGGGGGCACGACCGCTCTGGAGAAGCCTCCAGCACCGCCGGCTGCAGGTGGGCCTGGCACGCGCGCCCCGTGACCCAGCGGTCACTCCCCCGCCGTCCACCCCGTGAGAGACGCCGGGGGAAGGCCCCGGCAGCCTCCCGTGTCAGAGCTGACTCTGGGAACGGCCCGCGTGCCTGCCGCGGGCGTGCAGCGAAGTGCACGTCACAGGTGCAGCGCCCGGGGGACACCGGAAGCGGCGGAGCAGCGGGCGGGGCCGGCCCCAGGCAAGGGTGCCCACGGCGGCTCTCCGCCCGAAGCGGCCTGGGGGGCACTGACCTGGACGCTCGGAACAGCTGCTGGTGCGGCACGTTGCAGGTGAGCACGGCCCAGCTCCGCAGGTACATGAGCCCCATCAGTTTGAGGACGTTGAATGCGGGGAGACACGGGGAGAAGAAGGACCCCATCCTGGAACCGACAGGGGGACCGGTGAGCCGACGCCCACGCCCGCTCGTCCGTGGTTGAGACCTCGGAGTTTGCACCCTGCGCTTAGAGAACTGGGGAAGCCCCCCCGAAAGTCTGAGACCCCAACTCCCCGCCCTCAGAGGCCAGGCCAGTCACTTCCGCAGGCGAGCGGTGACCTGTTTTAAAACACCCTCCCGGCCCAGGACGACTGGTGCTCGTGTGTGTCTGGCTCTCTTCCGGGGAAGCAGCAGACAAGTTTGGGGTGCTCTGCCTATGCCTGTGTTAGTGGAGGCTGGACTTCCCAGTTTAGCCAGCTTCGGTGGAGCGGCTACCTTGCTGGACCTCGCACATTCCAGCTCATTTAATCTTCCGCCATCGCGAAGGAAGAGGAAGCTGTCCGAAGTTTACAGACACGGAAGAGGAATCTGGGAAAATTAGGTGATTTACCCAAACACGTGTTGCTAATAAAGGGGTGACCCTACGCCCTCCAAACTGAGGCACTTCTAAGAGTGACCGATCTGGGACAATAGGCAAGAATCGGACCACCCCAGGAGGCAGACGGCCAGGCATCCCGCGAGTAAGCGTCCCCCGGGCACAAAGCCGGGCCCGAAGCCAGCTGCTCTGGCCGTGCATTCACACGACGCTGGTGGGGCTCAGGCTCGGCGCTGGGACAGCAGCACAGGTGTGAGCGCGTGTGCAACAAGTGAAGACCTTTCACAAGGAACTTTTGGTTTCTCACAGTGAGCAGAACCATTACTGCCCGTGTGACATGAGGCGTGACGCTCAGCTGCTCCGGGCCTCATCTTTAAACTGGAGAAAATGATACTCCCAGAAGGGCTTCTGTAAAGGTCTGGCCAGTGACTACAGGTCTGAAAGTGCCCCGTGTCTAGCCAATGTTACGTATCACTTTCAGCACGTTATCTGTGCAAGTACCTTGCACAGCAAGGGGACTATGAGAGCACAGGATGCGACTGAAGGAACATTATCCCTCGTGTCTCCACCTGCAGACTCGCCGCTGGATGGCTACGAGGACGGGGTGTGTCATCCGAACGCGTGGAATCACCGAGGTTCTGTTCGCTTATGTTTTAAGAAACAGACACGCGGGGTCCAGCAGCTTTAAAGCCAGAGACGGAGGCTCGCTTAGGGGGCTGTGCGCTGCGCCCCGCGGACGCGCGTCCACGGGCTTGGCAGGTCCCTCTCGGCTCTTTACGGAGAGGTGGCCTTGGCCAGGGGTGCCCTGGGTGAGCGGAATCCCCAGGTTCTCGGCCTCCCCTGGGCTGCGGCCCCTGGGCTGTGTCTCTGCGAAAATGCGGAGGCCGAGGGCAGAGGAGCAGGGAGGGGCCCCGGTGCAGGGCTGGCCAGGCTCCGGTCCAGACTCGGTCACTCCTGGAAGCCACCCAGGGCCGTCAGCAGCCTCCTTTTCCTCCCCGAATCCTGCCCAGCTGCTTATCCTGCTGGCTCCAGCACACACTTTTTTTTTTGCCTGAAAATGGACTATTTCCCTCAGCATTCCTTTCTGCAACATGCTTATTAGAAAACCATCACTAAAACCACTATGCGTGCGAAACAGTTCTGTTAACAACCACACTCTTTCTTAACTGTGACAACCACATTCATTACGGTCACGTCCCATCCTAAGTGAAAATCTTTGCCCGCGTGAGACGTCAACAAAGGTGAGAACAAGCTGGGGCACCTACCAAATCATCCCCTGGTTGTAGATTAAGTGCAACACGTTCTCTGCGATCTTGAATTCCCCGTACTCGGGCTACGAGAGAAAAGGGACAGCCGTGAGCGCAGGCTGCAGTCTGGGCCCAGGGCAGCGTGTCACCGCCCCCCGCAGGGAGCACTCCGCTCCTGCAGGCGGAGACCGGCTTCCGCGCGGCCGTCCCAGCGAGCAGCACACTGAGGAACGCGGCGGAGACGTGTGCGCCCGCCCACCTGCCCCCTTCCCGCCGGCGCCCCCGCCCGGCCGCGGGCAGCGGCCCCCCACGGGGGCCCGGCCTCACAAACTTCCTCTCCAGGTCCCAGCAGCAGCAGTCGTCCAGGTAGCGCACGCAGAGGCCGCGGCAGAGGTCGATGAGCAGGACGCTGGCCACGGTGAAGAGCATGTCGATGATGGACAGCTTCAGCATCTCCTGAAACACAGCGCAGGGCGCCCCGGGCCCCGTCTGCCGCCGCCCGCCTCCTGCAGGGGCCCCTCAGCGCCGCGGGGCCCCCTCACTCGCTTCCAGCGAACGAGGGTGCCTAGCAAACGTCTGTGCGTCTGGCTTTTGAAATCCGAGGCCGGCGTGACAGGAACCGCGGAGAGCCTGGGCCTGTGGTTCTGGCCGCAGACCAGCCGAAGCCGCGGGCCCCAACTCCACACGGGGGACCGCGGGAGGTGCCAGGCAGAGAGGGTCGGAGCAAGGGCTAGGGCGGGCGCCGGGGTCGGGCCTGAGCGACCTGCCCTTTGCTCTCGGGGCCCTGGACGAGTCGCCTAACCTCTTGTGCCTCGGCGCCTCCCCTGCGCCTACGAGGACGGTGGCAGCAGGACTCTAACCAGGACCGACCCCCCAGCTCTGGGCCAGCAGTGCAGGCTGCTGGGTCCCGGCACCGGCTGTCTCATTAATGTGGGCGCCTGGAAACCACGAACCCGCACGGAATCTGGTTTTCCTTTTCTGCACAACACGAGGCGACACGCGGAGCCTCTAAGGCAGGGGCCCCACGGGTGCGGGCGGGCTGCGGGGGGCCGGGCCCTACCTGCCCCACGTAGGTCTCCCAGCACTGGTTCTGCGGACTCAGGGTGTGGACGGCGGTCTGGTTGGCCTCTGAGAGGCGCAGGGTGCCAGGTGGGCCGCGAGCCACCTCCGCGGCCCACGCGCTGCTGGGCCCAGGCCCGGGCGAGGGCGAGGGCCACCCCGCTTCCTCAGGGGCTGTCCTGGTGGCAAGGATGGCGGAGTCCACCCAGCGACTCGTGTCGTTCTTGGCCGCAGCTTCCTGCAGAGGAAGGGAGAGGAGCAGGCGAGGAAGTGGGAACGGCGCCCGCGTCTGAGCGCCCGTGGTGGACCGCGGGGACAGCACCGCACGGCAGGGCGCGGTCTCCCCGTCCCCGTCTCCCCATCTCTCCCCGGTTCCAGCTCGGTAAGCGACACTGGACGAGAGCTGGCCGCAGCGACGGGCACACGACGGCGACGGGAAGCACGTGCTGGCCCCTGGTCAGGGCCAGAGACCGCTGCAGTTAACACGTGTCGCGGCTTCTCACCCTCGCCGGCATGTCGGGTAAGAACGCTCACCCCGCGTCACACGCATGGGGACCGGAGCCCAGCCCGGTGAGGGCGGGCACTTGCGGCTGCTCTGCCCTGAGAGGCAGGTGAGGGCCAGCCGTGCGACGCCAGCGCCCGGAGGCCCAGCGTCCCTGTCTGTGGCCCCCCTGCTCGATACGCCCTGATGCTGGCAGGGCGTGGCGTGGACTAAGAACCCTGCGAAGCCCCCTCCGCCCCCCCGCCCTGCCCCCATCCCTGACGCCCCCATGGGCGGGGCGGGCTCAGCATGAGCAACAAGGCCCCCCGAGGCGGGGAGCGGAAGCCTCCGCTGTGTGGGGACAGCGGCCCCCTCTGAGCCGCTCCCCATGAGGGTCATTTCCTCCACGGTCTCACACCTGCCACCTGCCGGGCCCGCCCTCCGCAGCTGCGGCTCGCTCTGAAACAGGGTCGCGGGCGGAGGGGACGGGTCGGAAGGCCGCGCCCTCACCCAGCACGGGCACTCGCTGGCCACGAGCCCTGGCCTCAGCATCTCCCTCCGGAAAGGAGCTAACTCCTCCCTCTCTACCTCGGGGGACCACAAGTGGGAGTGCAACCACAGACAGGGACACTGAGGCAGCGAGGACGACCCCAGTGTGCGTGCGTGAGGCGGACGGACGGGCGGACGGGCAGACGGGCAGCTGCCCCGGATGGCGCTACCTCGGCACTCATGCTGTTGACTCTGTCCAAGAGAGCGATGATGAGGCTGTAGAGGTTCCCCAGGTAGAGCACCAGGACCCTGAAAGGCACGAGCCACTGAGGGGCAGGGCGGCCGCCCCCAGCCCCGCCGGGCCCACCCACACGGCGGCTGCTGAACTCCGTTTGCTGGTGAGCGGCACTGGGGGTTGTTGCATGAAAGCACAGAATCCCCCAATGCGCCCGCCCCCCGGGTCTGCGTGGGGCTCCCCGGGGGGCACCGCAGGGCCCGGGGCCAGGGCGCAGGCACCCCGTACCCCGCGGGGACAGCGAGCCCAGCGCTGTCCACAGCGCGGTGGCCACAGGCACCGGGCGGAGGCGGTGGGCAAGGCGGCCCTGCGGGCGACACCCTCGGTCAGCCCGGGATCAGAGACCTACCACACCCCCGTGCCCGAAGCCTCGTGGAACTCCCCAGGGAGCAGCCAGAGCCTCACCAGACACCAGTCTGGAAAAACGAGATGTGAAGGGGAAGTGGCAGGCGACAGACCCCCAGGGCCGGGCGTCAGCACGCTGAGACCCCGAACCCCATGCCAGCGGCGGGGAGCCGGCTTCTCGCAGGACCGAGCTGACGCTCTGGGAGGCCCGCGGTCCTTGGTGTGTGCCTTCCCGGCCGCCGGCGGGGGCACGGGGCACATGGGGAGCAGGCCGGAGCCCCCCGCCGCCCTGCGCCCCATCGTGCTGGTTCATGGCGCCCGGGGCCAAAGAGAACAGGTCGGCCGGCGAGTCAGAGGCCCTAAGACGGCACGTCCTGCGTCCGCCGCCAGAACCTGCCCCAACTGGCCTCTCGGGGCCGCTTCCCCCGCTCCGAACACGGAGGACGAGGCCGGCCGGACTGACAGGACCGCCCCTCGACCAGACAGTGGCGGAGCCGGCGGTCAGAGTCCGGCGCCAAGGCCGGGCAGTGAGCTGTGAGCGCAGCCGGGCCCCGTGCGGCCCACGGGCAGGGGTTCCCGCGGGTCCAGCGGTCGCTGACGGGCCGGTGGGACGTGAGCGGGCGGCCGGCCCGGCCTCCAAGGCAAACGCTGCCCGCCCCGCTTCTGTGAACGAAGTGCAAGGACACAGGCCACCCCCTCGATCTCACGTCATGGGCTGGTGGCAGGTGCCACAGAGACTGTGTGACCCGCGAACCCTGAAGTGGCCCCTCAGTCCTCCACGGAAAGCGCCTGCGGACGCCTGGAGGACAGCGGCCCTCCCAGGGGTCAGTGGGGGCCCTCGCTGCAGCCTGTGCTCGGCCGTGGGGGACGTGGGGTGGGCTGGAGACCAGGAGCAGGCGCCTCCCCCAAACCCGCCAAAGCCACTCAGAGGGGACAGCACCCAGGGCAGCACTGCGGCGGGACGTGGGTGCTGACCCCGGGCCGGGCCCCCACGAGCTGCCTCCATGGGGGAGGCCACGTGCTAACTTCGGGGCGCGAAGCGGGTCCTGGCTCTCGAGGGACCCGGGGGCCCCTGTGGCAGGCCCCGCAGGCCGCAGTACCTGGCCAGCTGGACGCGCAGCGTGGTTCGGGGGTGGTACCGCTCCAGGGCCGCAAGCAGGTCGAAGGCGGATGGCGCCAGCATGGTGACCAGCGAGACCACCACGCTCACCTGCCGAGGGACGCCACGCATGAGGCCCGGTGCCACACCCCGCCTCACTCACACCAGCCTCGGCCCAGCGCTTGGGGCACGCTGTCCTTACGAGACGCACCTCACCCCCCAATCTCTGCTGCTCAGCCTTTCCCAGAGGTCTGCCCCCTGGAGGGACTCTCCTTAACCCGACGACACCCACACGTGCCATCCCCACGCACGTCCCCCGCGACTTCCAGTCACGTCTTCCTGGTCCCGCCCCCCTGCCCCCGGGCGGGCGGCGGAGGCCCTGCGACCATGCGAAGGAGAACGGGCAGCCGAGACCAACGTTCTTCCCGTCCGGGGAAGATTACGCGTCCGAGAGCCAGGCCTGGCCCTTCTCGCTCCCTGCACGCACGGCGAGTGTCACGGGGGACTCAGCGGGCACACGAGAGGCGTGAGCTAACGCGAGGGCAGGTCTGAATCCAGCTTCTAGAAACGCACCTCCACACACACGCCCACATTTACGGCACCCACTTAAACGGTGTGAAATAGACAAGTATGGAGAGAGGCTGCCTGATGCAGTCTCGGACTCTGAAAAGTCACCGTGCGCGGAGAACGGACCGACCAGCCTCACGCCGTCTGCACAGCGTTCCCGGGGCCCCTCGGGGACCCCGCCTCACGGACGTGGCCTGAGCAGCATCTCTGCTTTGCGCCTCTCACACCTTTACCCTGACCCTCGCTCTCCAGACAGCGGTCCCATGACAAACACTACGAATCACAAAACTGGTCATTGTCTTTCTCTTGGTAATTCTCTATTTGTGGGAATCTTCACGTAAAAGGGAAGGAAATGGTCTTTTTCAAGAAAAGCCTGGCGTGTGGAGCTGGATCACAGGGCTTCACGCGCCGACCACACGGGCACCACCCGTGCATCCCGGCACGGGCTCGTGGTCAGGGGTGCCCGCACGGCGGACGGCGGCACAGCCACCGCAAGCCTGCCAGTGACCCCGACGTCTGGAACGTGCGGTGGGGAAATGCCACGCGAGAAAAGCAAAGCGTGGGCGAAATGGCTCAAAGGCAAAAAACGTGCCAACGCTATAAGCCGTTTCTGAATCAAAGTCGCCCCCGAGGAGGACCAGAGGAGGTGCCTGGCTTGGCGTGGCCGCTGCGCGACCCCTCGGCCGAGCGCCGGAGCGGGGGACGGCAGTTTCTGGTGGGGACGCGGTCGCTCGCCCGCTCGGAAGCGCTGCGGGGCGCAGGGCGGGCGGCACCCCCGTGCTCACCTCGTTCTTCTCCCAGAGTGTGAGCTCCTTCTTGGACTGCTCCAGCGTCTGCGACCGGTCCACCACGAAGTAGATGAGGTAGATGCTCCCGGCCAGCGAGACCAGCACCAGGACGTTGGCGATGACCCTCAGGCAGACGGCCACAGCTCTGCGGGGAGAGGCAGGCCTGAGCGCAGTCCCCAACCCGGTCTCCCGCCTGCCTGTCCTCGTGCGGGCAGACCTCCGCATCGGCGGCCATGCTACTTCCTACGCGCCGCCTCCAGTTTTAACTGGAGAACACCCAGGCTTCCCAGCCCTGCAGGGAAGCTCACTGACTCCCACTGGCTTCTTTCTAAGGCTGTAGTTTTCAGGCTGGAGGGACCACAAAACCACTGCAGCTTTGCTTCGCAACACCTGCTAAAGAACGTGGACCGCTGTGTCCCGATCCTCCGTCAAACCAGCCTTTGCTTAAAAAAAAACCAGAAATTGGTGCCAAACGTATGTCTTTTAACACCTCACAAAAACAGTGGGAAGCTGGTGGACCTCGGGGCTCTCAGCCCGCGTCCGGGTCCCCGCGGGGAGGAACCACTCCCGAACACCGGCGCTGAGAACGGACTGGCTCCCGCATGGCACGTGGCTGGAGGGGGGATTCTGAGAGAGAGCTGCCTGCAACGGGTGAGGGAGCATCTAGGCAGCCGGGGACGTGTGCACCGACTACGCCAGCGCGTCAGGAAGCTCAGCGGGGGCGTCTTCACACGTACAGGTTTCTGTTCTTCTTCTTCTCCTGCTCTTCCAGTATCGCCTCCTTCAAGGAAAGACACGCGTTAGGAGCTCAGCATCATCCCAGCTGAGCATCCTTAGAGCTGTTTCACGACTGGAAACGATTCGTCCAGCGTCCTACGTCGTGACTCTGAAAGTCCAGACTTCGTACCAAGATTCTGCTGGAATCAACGCGTCGCGTGATGAAAAGCAGATAAGAAGGCATTTGGGGATCGGGAAGAGGACGTGGCAAAGTAAACTGTTTAGACGACTGAGTGGTCTAGACAGCGTTTTCCTCAGGAGGGGGCACCATTCAGCTCTGACTGCGTCGTCGTCTGAGCTGACACGGACAGCTTCCACTCCCCACGTGTCTGTGTTCACGCCCAGGTCACCTGCGCGCAGCCCGGCACGCATGCACCACGCAAATGATCCAAGACACACAGGCCGACTTCAGGAAGATGAAATAAGGGTAACAACGAAGACCAGTTCCCATGTTTTCCCCCCGTCCTTGCTGGTTTGGGGCACGTCCCCTCACGCCGGGCCGGCGGCTCGGCTGTCACGTGGGGCTCCGAGAGCCCCCCCCCCCCCCGCCCCGCCGCCCGCCCCGCCACCCACGCTCACCCGGATGCTGTTCACGATGGCGGCCGTCTTGCTCTCCGCGGCCTCCGGGTTTCCGATGAGGAAGTCCCAGGCGCAGAACACCCGCCAGCAGAAGGCGTAGCTGTCGCTGGAAGCGCTGGCGAGGCTTGTGCGGGAATTCTTAGCCATCCTGCAACAGTGGACGGCCGCGTGAGGCTGGCGTGAGGCCCGGGCAGCCAC